>BLXT01001916.1:1767390-1778112 GCA_019648995.1 Plakobranchus ocellatus
GAAAATAATTTTTTCCTCTCTAAAAGGCCAAATAATTTTTTCCTCTCTAAAGGTATCACTTAACTGTTTCACTACCCTAAGCCAGTTTTTCCGGCTCAAAATATTACTATATTTGGACCCTTCGCCGGTAAAACCGGCTCAGAATAAATGGGTTAATATTTGTATGAAGTACTAAATGTACAGTAACTTATTTTTGCGCATGCGTGAGATTTACACTTTTCTTCCTTTTTCACAAAGTTTGAACGTAGAAATAGTTGTTTACATAGATATTTTTTTCCATTTTCAATCTATATGTGCATTAGAGGCTGTAATTTATCAAATTTATAGCAATTCCTATTTTGGTTATAAATCAAAAAGTATTCAACCTTTATTCACAATTTTTACTGAAAAAATGCCTACATAATCACAATTTATAAAAATCTACATTTCAAGGCCAATAGATTATAACTAGATTTAGCACTCTGTTATACATCGTCATTTTTTATTGAAAACCCTTTTACAATTTTTTTTTAATCCAGTTTGCTGCTTTTTCAAAATGAAATAAAGAACAATTTTTCTTGTTTTGTGCTTATTTATAGAAACTAGATCCAATTCCCTTCAATTTGATATATAATTTGTATGGTTTTATCCTATAGAAAAGTCCTATGTTAGCTTTTCACAGAATGAAAGCCAAATTTAGAATAATCCCATTCTACCCCTGTGTCCAGTCGCAAAATATGGGGGGGGTAGTGAATCAGTCAAGTCAACCCCCCACCCTCCAATTCCTTAAGTTCTTTCTTTTAATGTTCTCTACAATATTTCACCTCTTGCCCCAATCGACGCCGTACAAAGCTGTGAATGGACTCATCATTTTCCTTGCACCGGCGATGGAACGGCTCCAACCCAACAGACTTGATGAGAGGCTTTGAGAACGGAGGCAGCGTCTTGAACAGGCCTCCTACACCTGGATTTACATGTGTTAAAAAAAATGTGATCAGGGGATGGTCTCCTTCTTTTTTTTTCTTACCTCAATCTATCAAATGAACAAATTAGGCTTCATCTCTGGCATTAGATAGACTTTTCTTGCAAAGAATTCTTTTTTTTTTTGAGGAAAAACTTGGACCTCATCCATGACATTAAACAGACTTGTTTTTGTTAAGAAAACTTTCTTTTGAAAGAAGGAAAAAAAAAAAATTAATTATCCTAGCTGCATGGTCACAATAGACAAATCTTTCTCTTTTGTGATAGGGGTGCAATCTTACCATTGGGCATAGCACACAGTTTCCCTTCCACGTAAAGATATCTGTTTTTGGCTGCAGGGTCAGAACGGAATACTGGCAGCACATCCTTGGCTAGTCCTAACTCTTCAACCTGAAAAAAATTATGTATTTACAACAACTCCGATTAACATCAAATAATCATTCTTCATAAAAAATTTCCTCCTGAACTTTTTTAGAAAAATTCACTCTGTGTTTGTTTGTGTAATGGCATGAAAAAATGTTGTGGTTTTTTTTTAATTAGTTTTGAATGCATCTCTGCTGTGCAAATTAACCAAATAATTTTCAAACATAACTATGAAGATAAAAATTAGTAAAAAAGTGGTCATCCATCTAAACTTTAAGCCCACAAACCAAATTTTTTTACATGGATTTATTGCTCATATCCAATTTTACTTTGAGTCATTGCTCACTGATATTCAATCGACCTTTTCCATTTTGTAATTGGAGACTCTTTCTTTTTTAAAATACAGTTAAAAAAAAAAAAAAAAAGGGACACGATGTCAGGGTCCACCTTGGGCAATTGCTTATATATAAATTTATACAAAATTTTGATCCACCCCACAATTTTCTTAGACCTTAATGGCTGGATTCTCAGCTTCAGCCCATGGGTGAGATGGATTTCTCTTCACATGAAAAATTTAAATGCCACAGAAACTGAGAAAATTCCAAATTTCTATTATTTTGGAAAACAGCCACAATTCAAAATATATCTTGCAATCAATCCATATGGGACGACATGCCAAAAATTCATCACCTATACTTTAACTTCTTTCCGGACCTTTCTAATGCTAAAAAATGCAATTAATTTGATTTTATGCAAGACTTTTCCGCTCAAAATTATTTCAAATGGAAAAGCATGTCAAGGAGCAAAAAAAATTTCATGCCTTGCTTTATCCTTTTAGTTCTAAAGACGTATAAAAAATTGTTGTTATTAGGGTTGGAATTTAGTGAATTTAACAGAATCGAGTTCAATGAAGTTAGGAAAAGGTAATTACAAGCTGCAGTGTATTTTTCCCTTGTTCTCCGACTGGTCGCAGACTGCGTGGGCCATGCTCAAAAATGCACCCATCAGAATATTTGGAAGTGTACATCCATCCCCCAGCTCGCTTTGCACTCTCCAGAACAATGACCTGAAGAAGAAACAAAATATTGCGATAAAATGAAAAACATTTAGGAAAAGTGTCGAAATTGATTCAATAACTTACCGAAATTTTTATTGGTAAAGAATAATCTGAACTAGTGCATGTATACTGGGTGCTTTGGTTCCTTTTTTTCTGTTTTTAAATAAATCTCAGAAAATTATTTCATTTACAAGCATCACAAGTTCAGTAGGCTTTTAGTTTACCTTAGCTAGCCATCCCATGTTTCTGGCAGAAGTCATGGCGAATTGTATACACAGACAGTACTGCCACAGCGAGATAAAGTGCAGTATTTTCTATAGACTTTAATACTAATAATACTGCAATTCATGGCTACAATAGAGTACTCTGTAAATTCATCTTTTATATACCAATATAATACAACACAATTGTCAAAGATGTTCTTCACCCTGAACAAAAGGTCGGATTTCATTTGAATTACCTTTGCATATTTGGGCAAAAATTTTTGAATATAGAAAGCAGATGCGAGGCCACTCGCCCCACCTCCTATGATGACTGCCGTTGACATTTTTCCCTGAAAGAAGCAAGAAGAAACTTTGAAAGCTTAACTATCATTTCCCGTAAGGGACATCTTCTTCCCTCTGTGCAGTATTATTCACATTATTTACGATAATATGTAAAGTTATTACAATAGGTGACCCTTTGCAGTAAAAAAAGAAAAGGGTATGAAACAAATATCAAGTCCATTCTCACATTATGTATCTCACATTTCTAAAATTAGCCTCCTAAACTTCAAGCCTTGCCTCTATATTATGGTAGAAATTTCAGTGAAAAGAAAAGCACATTTTCATCTCTTTGGCAAAGGCTTTTCCTGCCACAAAAAATCTCAGTTTTTTCTTAACACCACACAAATTGCAACTATCAATTCAAAAGAACTTGAATACTTCCCTTCATCTAATCTATTGTGAATCTATAGACCTATAGGTGGGTCTTAGTGGAATCTAGAATTCAACGTATACAGAAGAAAACAATTTTTTTTTTCATTTTACTTAGTTTTGTCTAGAGCTATTGACCTCTTCTTTTTGGGTGCATTAAAATAAAAAAGAATGAATGGGGTGTTTACTTTTCTTGAAATCGCTGGGAATTTCTAGGAATCATTAGGCAGCCCTTGAAATCCCTAGGAATCCCTTGAAAGCCCTTAGTAGAATCACCAAGAGGCCCTTGGAATCCCTATGAATCCCTTGAAAGCCCTTTGGTAGACCTTGAAAAACACTCACCAAATCATCAATTTTAGTCTCAGAAGGCAACAATATAAAACCAGCCTTACTGGTTCTTCACCAACAATACCAAAGACAGCCTTTTCCAAAATTGCGTGTTGTGAAGCGGTGGTCATATTCATTTTAAGGCTGCATTTCTGATCATGTATTATTTTTGCTTTTTACTGCTTCTGCTGCTACTACTACTACTACTACTATTACTAAGTACTACTACTATTATCGCTTCTACAATTATTTCTACTGCTAGCAGCAGCAGGTAGCTGTAGCAGTAGTAGTAGCAGCAGCAGCAGTAGGTAGCTGTAGCTGTATTAATAGCAGCAGTGCAGTTGCAGCAATAAAAAGTAAAAAATTACATGAAATAGAGTCCTCACACAGCCATCGCCCTCCTCTCTTTCTAATGTTGCTACATCCTGACACAGTTTTCAACCTCCCCTCCCTCTCTAATGTTGCCAAGTCTACCAAAGCCAAAGGGCTTCCTAGTGATTCCACCAAAGGGCTTTCGAGGGATTCATAGGGATTCCAAGGGATTCCTAATGATTCTTAGAAAAACCTAGGTATTCCTAGGGATTCCCAGAGATTTCGAGAAAAATAAACACCGATATGAATATAGCGCAAGATCCGGTCGCCGCTTAGGCATAGATGTAGATCTAAGCCTGTTGATCATATGTATATCGAAAATAATATAAAATCAACTGTTGAAGACATACCTGCTATTTTTCACAATCCATGATGCTACTGGTACATCGATAAATCTAGACCTTTAGCCTAAATCTCATTCATGCAGTTCATTGACAGCAAGTAAAGCAGTTGCATAAAACTTTCACTTTTTCAACCCCACTCAGATTTCGTCGCAGTGGCATCCCTTGACTCCCATCATGTATTGTGTGTAACATACAAAAGAGTTACTTTCAGGCTTCTCTCTCTGTCATTTTCGACATTTTTCATTTCTGTTCCTCCTGTTCTGACTCGATTTTACATAGAAGTACATGTATCTCTACATTCTGACCAGTTTTTCTATGGTTCTGACATAAAAGAGTACAGAAAATGTTTTAATTGTTCAGATGATCTTTGGTGATGAACAACACGTAAAAAGGCCCTATATTAGTCAAGCAGTGATAACGAGATCAAGGATATAAAGTGAAGTTGGGTTTAAAAGTTATTCTTAGAAGAATAAGTTTATTCGGTGTAAGTGTTTTAAACAATTTAAGAATGATTATAATGATTGTAGCAAGTGATGAATCACATCGACGTCCTACTCGCTCAACCATTCGCTAGGTAAAATTTGGAGGAAAAGTTACAAATAAAGGAACTTGGGCCTCATTAACCTAAAGATTTTGAGCTTATATTATAAGACTCTTTCATTTTCCAATTCATGCTACTAAATTTAGAACTATTTTTACGTGTAATTTTCATAAAAACAATTTCGTTTATTTTTTTTTTTCACTGTATCATCTGTTTATCTGAGGTTATTAAGATGTTCTCCATTTAGTTTCAAGCAAGAAATATCCTCTAGAAGTAGAACCCTTAAAATTATTTCAAGAAGACAGTACACATCCCTTGCCTCACACCTCTTTGTTTGATTTGAAATGGCAGTTTGGTCCCAGTATAGATGTCTAATTCCCCTCAGATCTTTAACATGTTTAATTTTTCTAGCATGTGAAACAGCTGTCCGTGTTTAACTTTGTCAATGGCCTTAGTTAGAATAATCAATGAAGCAGAGATGGAGGTATTTTGCATTTCTTTACACCTCTTATTCTTAACACAAGCACTGGCAAAGTGTATACAATAGTATTGCGTTTCTCGTCTTTTTATCAGGCACAAAGTCAAACTATTTTGTGAATGTTTTTAATCTTAGACTCTTGCGCATTCTATGCATCAAAACATGCAACAGGATTTTTTTTGTAGAACGGCGCATTAAAATGGTTGTTCTTGATGTTTGAGGCAGAAAAAAAATTAGATGTACAAAGATTTCCTGGGATTGTACCACTTTTTTTTTACCAGTGTCATATAATGCATTTAGGGGTTGTTGTTTTTTTTTTTTTAAAGATTTTTTTAAAGTGACTAATGCTGTATTTATTGTTTCTATTAATACGTCATGTTATCTTTATTGCTACCTTGTCCTCTTAATATATTATGTAGGTTTTCCCTTACGCGATACGCCAGGTCTTCACTCCTATCGTCTTTTAAAGATCTTCAACATATCCTGACCATCTGTTTCGTACATTGTACGTCCTCCTTTCTTTTCCATTGCTCAATCTTTTGATTTGGTGTAGCCAGAGTCCATTTAAAAGATCTTCAACATAATCATCTGACCAGCTGTTTAGTACATCCTTATTTTCCGTTGTTTCATCGTTTGATTTTGATGTAGCCAGAGCTGACCTGCATAATTTTCTTGCTAATTCACATCATTAATTTTATTAGCGTACATGAATTTTCTGTCTACATTTTGCCTTTGCTCTGTTCCCTGACATTTTTTATTGATCCATTAATCTTTTGCGTCAATACATTTTTATCTTGATCTTTTTTTCTTTCTTTCTTTCTTTCTTTGTTTAGGCCTCTATATTTGGCTTCGATTTTTTATTCGCACCCCTCTTCTTTTAATCTAGAAATTCTTTTTTATCCATTTCTTTTGCTCTTATAACTTATGTATTCTTAAGGCGAATGTTTTGCTCTATTATTACTTCATTATGTGACTTCTTCATATCTGAATCTTGACTACCTCTGAGATGTTCAGAGTCTTATACATTATTTTTTACATGTATTTGTTCTGCCCAGCTAGAGCAATTTCGTCTCCCACTCTGAGATTTTCATTAGATTATAGTTAATCCGTTTGGAACTTAGGATTGGCCTTTGCCATTTTTATTTTAAATAATTTTACACATCACTGGGATGTGATGTGAATGACAGTCGGCTCTCGGCAGTGATTTGGATGATTTGGTCGCATTTCGGAATCATTTCTGAATGAGTATGTATGTATATTAATATATATTTTGATTCTAATTTTATCATCAGGGCTCTTCCATGCCTACTGTAACTTTGTGTAAGTTGCCTAGAACTGCTTTATTTAATACCACGTATTTGAGATAGTAAATCATTGATTTGGCACCATTCAATTAGCTTACACCCACGTTTATTACTGTCCCTATGCCACTGGGCCCAACAAAGGTAAGTTAGATTGTGTTGATCAAGAAATGGACAGAATGAACCTAAACATCCAAGACTTGCCGAAGTAAGATGGCCGGTGCCAGGTTCCATAAAACTGGGTAGAAAAACTCTCTAATAACTCGGTAGAATTAAATGCAGAATGCCATAGAATTCTATTTGATGAAGTTTCGGCAAAAAAGTCTTGGTTGTCGGTGTTCAATTTCAGATAGAGTAGTTGTACTGTACCCAAACCAATAAATGTAGGCAATATTTAGGTTTATCATCCAATAATGGATAGTGAAGATGAAGAAGTTGAAATATTTTGTGAAGAAACAGAAACCGCAAAGGGCTATCTAAAATACCAGGACACCATCATAGCAATGGGAGATTTCAAGGCAAAAAGTTGGAGATGATGAGGCAGAAAATGTTACTTTGAGTAGCATTTTAATTTTACCAACATACTGTGTTATAATTACACTTTTACAATGTGTTTAGGAGTTTTCAAAAAGGCATTTCATTTTCATTTCTTTTAATGTCATCAATTTGGTGAACATTTTCAATTTTCTCTTGCCTAAAAGGAAACGTAAAAGAACTTATGTTTTTTTAGAATCATCAAGAACATGTCATCAATTTGGTGAACATTTTAATTTTTCTCTTGCCTAACAAGAAATTTCAAAGGACTTTTGATTTTTTTTTAAAATCACCTAGAGAATGTCTCCAAAGCGTCCACATAACTTGATTTGACGGCAAACAACACAAATTTATGAGTAATTTCAGTCAAAGGAATCAAAACATTTTCTTTTACTAGAAAAATGAAAATCATAGGTCACATATTGACCATTGATTTGTAAGATAATCAATTTTTGTGGCAAACTAATACCAGCCCAAAATATGTTCATCTCATAAGAATCTAAGACATATACGGAAATAAGAAACAACGGCCACTTTGCTTTGGAAAAGAAATCAAGCCATAACACTAACAGTTTCACATAATGTAGAAAAAACACATTTAATTTATTGGCATTTTACTTGGGGGGAAAAAAGGTGGATTTCCAAATGCATTGATAACAAAATGCACATTATTTATAAATTTACTTCCAAAAGCACTTTTTTTTTCACATCAGAATTTTCAGTTTGACGCATCCCCAACAAACTTACAGCCTAACCACAGTTAAAGAAAAAAAGAGAATGGCAAATGGAGCCTCAATCTGAGTACACGTGGACAGAACAGAATATATATTTCTACTACCTTTAGTTTTTAGTCTGCACATTGATCAAACCTACTTTCAATTATCAGCATCATCATCATCAACTGCCTATCTATCACAAGCCAGGATGGGTCTCTGATTGCCTGCATATATATTGGGCTTATTTTGCCCGCTTCAGTCACTGCTGCCCTTATTTTTTCATTGCTTTTAATGGTTTTATTTGATTTACAAGGAATCAAAATGAAAATGCTCAAGATAAAGCTATTACTTATATTCTCAGAACACAATTTCTACAGTCCAGGAGCCACATCTTACCCAGGAAAAGGCGAGTTGCTTTGACTTGTTTCAAAATAACTGCAAGTTTTACTTGTGAAATAAGAAAGCAGGCAATAGCTGAAGCGTATTCACATTACAATTTACAAACGAGCAATACAAGATTAAGTAAGCTGATAAAATAATCAAGAAAATGCAATGTTGACAAAAGAGCATTAGGCGGTGAAAAAAAAAAAAACAAAAAAAAACTAAAAATATGAAGATGGATCCCGTTGAATTTGCTTCATAATAAACAATATTTAGCTTAACAAAATATTAAAAAAAACTAAAAAGGCCGTGACAACCCATTTATATGATATGATTCTGAACCCATTTAACCTTAAGCTTATGATTGTAAATGAAGATTGATGAAGTACAATTATGCTAATAATATATATATATATATATATACATATAATATATATATATATAGCCTTTAGTGAACCAAAGTGCCAAAGGGAGATAGGTGACACATTAGCTAAGAGAAAATAATACGAAAACAGTGCATGCATATTTTAGTTATCTTCATGAAAAATTATCCTAATAGTAATATACCTATTTTGAACTTTCCATATAACACTAGGGGTCTTTTAATACCAAAAGAATTTTTTTTTAAATTTTACTTAAAAATTTTTTTTTTTTCAAAACTTTTAGCTTTCCCCAACAAAATTCATTTTAACATAATTATGTTCGTGCGTTATTTGTAATCAAAGTTTGTGTACTAATGTTGACCTAAAAAATATTTATAAACAGAGTTTTTTTAACACTTTAAAACGTGATGTCATGCTAACACCCCTGATGTAGGCAGTTCACAGCTAAACATCATACTGAACTTAAGCTTTGCTGTATACATCATAAACAAAAATTTGTTCATAGGGCAAGCAAATTCTTTAGTGAAATAAATCTTTCAGGGATTTTGCAGTGCAGTTTTTTTCAATGATTCTCTTTTTAGGCAAGGATTAATGCTTCATACAGTTGCCTTCCTTGCTCTGATACGTAAGGAAGAGTGTGCGTTGGGCAAGGTGCTCTGCTGGGGTTAAATAGCTAAAACCGGTTTTGATTCATAACACACTGGTGCAATAAGAGAGGTCAACAATTACAATTGATTGGCACAACCATATAAGAGTCCTTAAGCGACTTACATTTCAATTCAATATATGTATTATTTCACATAAGGATTTTCACACCCGTAACGTTGTTCTTTGTGAGAGCAGGACAAACATCAGAGCTCTTTTGTTCTTAATTTTTTGGGGGCTTAATTCATTCCAGACGTATGCCAATATATATGGGCACTAATTTTCAACCCTATATGGACGCATGCCAATATATCATTATCAGCCCTGATGGGTCTCTCTATTTTTGTTTCTTGTGCATGAACTACATCTGCACCCAGGAAAAAAAATCTGTCTTGAAAGAGTTTAGGCATAGTAAAACAATATGCCTATACCACTGGTCAAGTCTAGTCATTTTGAGGTCACTGAAATTTAAAAAAAAAAAAAAAAAAAAAAAAAAAAACGACTTTGAATTATTAGAAATTAAAAATACTCACAATATCCATCACCATAACATAACAAAAGTCCACACAAGATAAGCACTAACAACTGAAGGTGATACCAAACCTAACTTCCTACCACACAATGACACTAACTGGTTCAATCAATACATTTGTCCAAGACAGATGTTCCTGTTTCAAACATTCTCTTTCCCTGTTGTTATCTGAATGCACTCCCATCCTGATTCATGTTAGACATAAGGTGCAGTTGGTTGAAGATCACAACCAGACCTGTCAGACATTACAAGCTGTCGACCAACAGCTGCAGACCAGCATCCTCTTACTCTCACGGCTAAATTGCCCCTCAGCCAAGACTCCACATCAAATGTCATGACTCCCTTTCCCCTGACCCCTTTTGTCTACGTGATCACAGACTCTTTCTTTTGGTACCTTGTCTGGAATGGATATTGGCGATCATGTTCCTCCACTCAAACCTATTTCCAGTTAACTTACTTAATTAAGTTGTTGCTGCTACCCTTGCCTATTGCCCATGACTTAACCTTCAATGCAACCCATCATTCCAAAAATATGTAAATGTAATGAGTAAAATCACATTCTTTTTCCACCATAAACTGCTTCATCCACTCTTTTCTTTAGTTATCAATTTCTTTTCATTTTTTTTTTTAATGCACATATCAGGCTCATCTTACAAAATCATCTACATAGGCCAAAACTGTCCCATACAAAATGATGGGGGAAAAAAAAAGCATTATTATTTCTCGATTTGTCTTCCAACTCAAATTCTACAAATTGTTTTTTTTTTTTTTATAGCCTGCCACTTAACCTCTTCTTTCTCCGTTTTCCGAATATAAAATACCACAGAGAGGTCTAGCAAACACTTTTACACAGTTTGTACATTTTCACTTATAT
>BLXT01001916.1:2050809-2062124 GCA_019648995.1 Plakobranchus ocellatus
AAGGGGATGACTGGTCAGAGGTCTCATTTTCAGACTTTGTGAACTGCAAGTGAGTCTTGAATTTTAAACACTTATTTACTTTAGCTCACTGTTAGGGCAAGAGAGAGAATGGGTTAATTTCAGTGATGCCGTGAATCATTAAGTTACCTTATTGCCAATGAATCTGTTTATTCTGTAACAATCCGCTCTGATATGATTTCAAATTGTAGTACTTTCCATTACTTTTTAAATATAATATATTTATTAATACTATGTGATTCATATTCAGGCAATCTTCATTTCTCACTAGCTTTCACTTTTTATGCGAAATAGATTTCTTTACACTTTTATTGATTTGTTTCAACGGAGTTAGATTTTCAATAATCCTTATGTCTTTTCACATTCAACCTGAATCAATTTAAGGCTGCTCATCAAAAACGTGTCTCTTTTTGTGTCATTTGATTCCCAGATCTAGTTGTCTGTACATTGATACATGTTTTTAATATGAAGATGGTCTATCAATAACTAAATTATTTTAATAATCATAATGATTGTAATTGCCATGATGATGAGGATGATATGTATTTTTTTTACATAATGAACTATCATTATTACAACAAAAGCAAAGTACAGGTATTAAGACAGTGTTATCTTTTTTATTGTCTTCCCAGACACAACTTGGCTTTCAACCGCATGACCAGAATGCTGAGCAACTTGTCAAGGGTCAACTGCTACAACAGAACCGGCCTGGATGAAGATCTCATTTCAAGGACGCTTGTAAAAAGTGCTAAGGAAAATCTTTTAGACTTTGCTTTCTTCGGTATTGTGGAAGAGCAGGAGAAGACTCAGTTCCTGTTTGAGCAAACTTTTGGTCTTAAGTTTAAACGAGTGTTTCAGCAGAAGCAGAACACTCATGTGGAGAGGCTCAATGTCTCGCAGGAGATGCGAGACGTTGTCATCAGGACTAACAGGCCAGATATAGAGCTGTATCAGTTCGCTAAGGACCTTTTCTATCAGAGAGTGGAGACCATGGAGAAACGTTTAGGCTACTCTGTGGAAGAGTATTTTGATCATTATCGGGAAGCTGATGGGAAGCTAATGGAGGAGGAGGAGGCGGAGGAAGAATTAGAAGATGACAGTGGCATGCAGTATGGAAAAGGAGATGAAGAAAGGCTAAAGCATTATCCTGGAGAAGTGTCTGTCACGCCCACAGTTTCTGGTCTCCGGTGAAAGATAAATGACAAAGGATAATCAAAAGTATGAAAGATAAACAAACTGAGGACAATCAAAAGTACAGTCCACCTGGATCCCTAGTGTTTGTTGGGGAAAAAATATGTGTGTTTGATTGTGTTCAAATTAGGTAGTGGAAGATATTACTGAATATATAACCTATGAAACTGCTTCCCCCCCTCAGTCGTCTATGGACTGTTCTTTATACATTCAATAAGGGTACCTTTTTAGTCATTTAAAAAAAGGAATATCCATGCTCTGTGCATAAATACATAGAGGAACAAATTTAAGTGTGAAATAATTGCACGTAAACATTTGTTTTTTTTTTCAAGGAACTCGTGTTGTTTGTCAAATACATGCACAACTAAATTTTTCCTTTTTTTTTTTTTCTTTAAGAAAATAATCACTTTCGTTTCTCTCCTTTTCTTTAAAATAGTTACAGTTGTTTATTTATTTATTTGGTTTTGTTTTCCAAGGAAAACTATTCAACTTTTTAAATGGACCATTAGCTCCCCCCCCCCTTTTTTTTTTTTGCCACCAATGGAACAGAAAAACACAAAATCTGCCTGCTCACTCCAGAACGACTAATGCAGATTTAATCATTAGGAATGTACATATGATTAAAAAGAATTTATAAAGCAAACATAAAACTGCCTCAAAGAAGAAGAGAAATAAGCATATATTCAAACATGGGATTTAGTGTTTCGGCTTTATTTTATAAATTCATAATAGGGTGCGTTTTCTTATGAGCATCACAGACAGTTTGATTTTTTTTTTGGTATATTTGGAAAAAATAAGGTTGCCGAAAGTCCTGGTGATTTGACCATCTTTTCTGTGTCTTTTAAATCTCAGTAAATAAATGTTCCAGCACTTGCCTGAACAACAAGGCTTTATCAGGCTCAGCTGAGTAGAGCTTTCTCTTGAGTGTGTTCCTTCATATTTCCCCTGACACTCGAGCCCAGTAAGGGTTTATTTTTCACAGCTCTGGTTGCACAAAGAAACCAGCATTTAAATCCTGTCGAGAGTTTGAACCTATCACCAGCTTATGCCCTCGTCATGATAAAAAAACCGGAGATCATTATATAAGAACAAGCTGTAATGTGTGAACAATGCTTCATGTTTCAGGAAATTTCTGATAAGCCAGTGACCTCATGCATTTAGATATCTGGACAATCTTATTAATTCTTGGTTGTTTGTCAAGACGATACATTTGCAGTACTCTTTTATTCTTTTTTTTTCTATATTTTCTAATTTTAGTTGTTTTATTTCAGTCCCACAAAATATTATCCAATCTACGTGTTCAATCTGTATCTTTTCTTTAACTTCTATTGCTCTAAAAGTTATCTCACAGACAGAATTTTTCTTTTCTTTTTTAATTTTTTTTTTCCATTTTGGGAATATCTCCAGCTGCCTTTTATTTTTCCATCTTTTACATGTAAGTTGGTTTGTATGTATGTGCAAAGAAGAAGGGTGTTGGAAGGTGTGGGGTAAGAAGGGGGATCATTTAAAGAACACTCTCACGCTCTACACAATAGTTCCAGCAAATTTGCCCCTCTCATAGTTAAAGGTGAAAACATGTTTTCTTTCTTTTATGTTTTGTTTGAGTGTTTTTGTTTTAATGCCTATGGTTTTTAAAAACAAAAAAGTAAAAGCACAATCAGACTTGATCTGTTATCATAGATCTGCCTTTTTGATCATTCATTTTTTGATAAATCATTTACTCTACTGACATGTATCAAGATACAGGGTTTGATAATTTTTTTTTTTTTATGTTGATGTTGTTTTAGTCAAGGTAACATATTTTTTTTCAATGTAGAGAATGTTGTTTTTTTTATTAATAATATTATTATTATATTTTATGTAATTTTATTATTCATTTATTTCTTATTTAAATATTTAAAAAGTGCCTGATGTTTTCGTAGATTTGATATGGTCAATACGAGGAGAGGGCTTATTCTGTTTTATTGGTTTGTCATGTCTCCAACACCCATTACTTCACTTCATTTCATAGTTATATATTGTTGGGTTGTTTTTTTTTTTATCCCCTCTCCTGCACTAATTGAAACAGAACGCATTTTAAATTTATTCAGTTTGATTTAGGGTAAAAAAAAATGATGTACTTAGATGAAAATTTTGGGTTTTTTTAATAAGATTGGTTGTTTTTTTCCCTTTAATGTTTACTAACACTGGTGAGATTGACCTTTGCTTGGATGTTAAATTTATGCATAACTTGTGCAGAAAAGTCCCTCCAGTTGATACATTGATACTGCTCATACACTTCACGATTCTTGTGATTTTGAAAGTGTTCTGTAGATCAAAATGGCAGATTAGGAACTTTCTAAAGTTAGCCTTGAATAGATCATTCGCGGGAGGGCTCTTTGGATTTTGTACAGATAATAGAAGTTAGTTTGCTATATGGTGTACAAAGAGAATTTAATTTGCCATATGATGTACAAGTAGACATTAGTTTGCTGTATGTGTTCAAATAGAATTTAGATTGCTACTTGATGTACAAATAGAATTTAGTTTGCTATATGATGTGAAAAAAATATTATTAGAACCCTGATAGTTTCAAAAGATATGCAGACCAAGTCATATAAATTTATTATAAAGAGGGTTAATGTGCTTTTGTAAGAAAAGAGTTTTCTTGATCACTTTATTGTTTGGTTTTAGTACAATTTGCAGTCAAAACCCATGGTTGTTAGCACAGCAGTCCACGGTGGCTTTTGCTATCATGAAACAGCACAATTTTATTACATCCCCTCAGCGTCTTGCAGCTGAGACACTAACAATATTTTGTGTACCACCGAGTTCAGTGTAAAGTGGTTTGTAGGAGTGCTCGGTTCTCTTTTACCATTTGATTTGTTTAGAGCAATCTTGACTCGGATTCAATGGTATCCAGAACAATGAAATTTAGGTGATAGAAGATATAAATACCAAACTGTGCCAGTAGGATTTGGATAATGCAGAAAAAAAAACAAACAAACAACAAAAACTTTGTCCTAACATACTCTAACAGCCAGACCCCTTTACTTGTAGGTCCTTGGTGGTTATTGTAGGGCTTTAAGTTTGACCAAGCCAGTTTTTCAAATGTAGTTTATTTGAATGCAGAGATGCTGTTAATACAAAGCACTCGTCTTAATACTTTTATTTTGTTTTTTTTTAGTTCTTGAAAAAATCAAACTTTTCTCATTTTCTTTTTAAACCTGAAAATGATAAAAAAAGCTATAACTGCTCTTCTTATAGGAAAGTGCATAGTTCTGATCTGCCTAATGTTTTTGAAGTTTATGAAATGACAACATGATACCTTGTGTTTTAGTGTTCAATATTTCATTCACATAGCTATATGTTGTTGTCCAAAAAATAAGTCTTCCTTTGTAAACTCGCTCCCTTAGATTTCTCTGTCCACCACTTTTCAGTTTTTAATGAGTTTGTCTCACTAAAACTCCAGAACTTATCGAAGCCGATGTTTTCATGGGTTTGCAGAGAAAATTCCAAATTGATTCTCTTCAAGAACATTTCTGGCTGAGCAAGGAAGGCAAATTCGGCCAGATTTTATTTCTCGTCACCTGCACACCCATGTGGCATTGGTAGTCATAGTCAACCCACCCTGAGGTCTGCAGTGAACCTTGTGTCGCAGGTTAGAGACCTGCCATTGTCACCCTGGCCTGACTGACAGAGGGCCTGAGAGTCTGAAACTTATTGTGGAGAAAGTAAACATAATCAAATCCTACACTCCTGCTATTTATCTATCATAATTTTTGTTTTCAAGCATTTTTTTTATTTTTTTTTTGGTTTTTTTTGTCGTTACCACGGCTTATATACTGACATGGTATTTTTTATTTTTTATCAGTTGTACATTCTTTCATCCAATTTTATGTAGGAAATTTAAAGAAAGCTATAAAATATAGAGACTGATTCACTTTTCCACAGAAGCAGGATAATGTTCTTTTCTAAGAAATTCCCCCCCCCCCCCCACCTAATGTGTAACCAAATTTCCATAATCAGTTATGGTTCATGGTGTTACTCATTTATGAGAATATGATTGATCTGCAGTCTTGCAGTGAAAATATTTGATTGATTATGACAAAATCATACAAGTACATGTATATAAAAAAAAAAAATTGGTTGTGGGCGAGTGACATCTAAGAGTTGTTGTTTTAAAAGAAAAAGAAAATTTTTAAATTAATTTTTTAGAGAAAAAATTTAGTAGTTTTTGAGCAATATCAAAACATGGTTATTTCTTTGCGGCAGAAAAGCTTGTTGTGGTATGCATGGAATGCTTTAACTTCAAATGGAGCAAGCATTGTGAATGTCAGTTTATGTCAAACATGATCAGCATCACCAAAAAAAAACTTGTGAAGAAATATATGTATAGAAACTTAAAGGATTATCATTATTGTAATAATGTGCTTGTTATAATGTAAACATGCTTTGCGGTTGTAAGTTTTTTTTTTTCAATCAAAAAGAGATTTACGACAGTGCTCCTCACCACCCATGAATTACTCTGTGGTGACGCAATTACCTTACAACAGTGTTCCTCACCACCCATGACTTACTCTGTGGTGACGCAAACACTTTACAACAGTGTTCCTCATCACCCATGAATTACTCTGTGGTGACGCAATTACCTTACAACAGTGTTCCTCACCACCCATGAATTACTCTGTGGTGACGCAAACACCTTACAACGGTGTTCCTCACCACCCATGAATTACTCTGTGGTGACGCAAACACTTTACAACGGTGTTCCTCATCACCCATGAATTACTCTGTGGTGACGCAAACACCTTACAACAGTGTTCTTACCACCCATGAATTACTCTGGTGACGCAAACACCTTACAACAGTGTTCCTCACCACCCATGAATTACTTTGTGGTGACGCAAACACTTTGTTCCTGTTTTCACAGCCTTTCATGATATGGTTGCAGACGCCTCTGCGTGCTCTTCTCATTTGCCTTATTGTGATGAAAATTCATCTTTTGCTCGATGGTTTTAACTCCCTAGGGTCCAGAACGCTTTACAAGTTCAATATCAGTACTAATTCCTACCCAGAGCTTTGATATTGCTTCCTTTGTGGCGAGAATTAAGTTAAAATTAGTCAATTAGTAAATGTGATTGAATTTTTAAGAATTTTACAGAAATGCTTTGAATATATCCCTAAATCCCTTTCAGCCTGCACCGGTCCCTGGGGAGTTAATTCAATTACACTCGAGGCCAGTTTTATGGCCGTCTCTAATAATTATGTCTAACAGTATTGACTATTTGAGAAAATTGCACGGCAAAACTATCTAATAGTTTGAAGCATATGGCAATATGCTTGTTGAAATACATTGAATGAAAGAAAAAGAGATTTTGATTTCATTGTTCAAGTGTTGATTTTTACTGATGTGATGAAATTCGAAGTAAATTTGCGCTAAACAAAAACATTTTAAACATTGCAATGTGATTGAAGATAAGTCATAACTGATTTTACATCCATTGATTTTATGGGGAGAACATTTATCTCTTTCATGAAAACATGTTACTTTCTTTTATTCAGAGTAAAAGAAACTTTATAATGTTATCTACATGAGACATATATTTTTTTTTTAAATAAAGTTTACTAGCTCTTGTTGAGTATATTTATGCCTTTGTATTAGCAGTGATAATGGTTTTCTTTAATTTGCTTTTTTTTTTTTTTTTTAATGAATAAGTCTAGTCCAATTTTTCTTCATGATTTCTGCAGAGCTTTACTAATTTCATACCCCAATGATGTATTATAAAAAAACGGGTAGATCTCAAAGTGTAAAGGCTCTCTTTTTGTAAACTTAGCCGAGTCCAATGTTGAGAGAGACATTACGGCTTGAGTGCATTTACTTAGACTATTACAAATCCTCATTTGAAGCAAGAATTTTTGGCATTCTGTACATATATTTATTATATTTTTCAATCTGTGTATACCTCAATTGTGTGATGGTGTCTTTCCCCTGTAGAATTTAAATGATCTTGCTTGATGGTGGTGGGTGGTTGGCTGAAAAATGGTTGGGGATCAGTGCTCATTACTGTACTGTGTACACCTTCACACCAGTCCTCATGAATCTGATATGGTTAAATAACAAGGATGAGATATTTATATGACTTTATTTCAAAATTGGGGGGGCGATGGCTCATCTGGTAGAGCAGTTGGCTACCAAGTCAGAGGTCCGGGGTTGGAACCCCAGCCCGCGTCAAATCAGTTTATCATTGCCCCTCTGTGTCCACCCAGCACTGAATGGGTAGCTAGGTCTCTTAAGATCTGGCGAAAGTAAAGGCAGCGAGGAAAGCAATGGCAAACTACCTCATAATGCGGAATGCCAAGAGCAATCAGGACCCTACTTCTGGTTCGCCGATGCTTGGACTAAGCGTGGGACCCACTTTACTTTTTATATCTAAATTATATGGATGATTCTCTTTGATTGACATTTGTCTTGTTTAAACTGACACAAACAACTGCATTTTACTAACATTATGCACATAAGAAATACATCAGGGTGATTACATGAAGCAGTCACACAATTGCGTCCAGGACATTGCGCTAACCGGTTCACTTATTGACTTGTTGAATGAAAGATCATGACAATAACAGTAACCTGATAGAGTTGAGCATGACATATTACATTTTAGCTAAACAGTTGTTTTTTTTTTTTTTTGAAAATGACCTGCTGAGAGTAGAAGTTTGCACAAACTTTAAAGCTTTATGAGGCTTAGCAAAAAAACCCCTTCTGCTTCAAACATTTGTCACAAATCATGAAATAGAAGAACTCTTCACCCCAAAACAAAGTTTTGCAGATTGATAAACCTTGAAATTTGAATTATGCAAATTTCCATATGTACAGCTCAACTGCACTGGTTTCAAGATGACATGTGACTCTCTGTACAAAATGAGTCTTTTATCTGCAGTTACTTATCAAAGGCATCAAGTTAAAAAAAGGTAAAAGTTGCTGGCGATATTTTAAAAGGAATAATTTGCAAACTGCTGAGGGATAACGATTTGTAATGAGCAAAAACTTTTTTGCCAGTATCTTTGTTGACCATCTTCAAACATTTTGTTTTGAGACCAGTTGGCCAACATAGGAGCCATTTCCTATGGAAAGGTCACATCATGTCTTCAGGCCTGCCTGAGCGAGTTTGAAGTAGCATTTTGAATACTTTAAATTATTGAATCAATCAGAAACTTGTTTCTGTGAGCTTTGCAACAGTGAAAAGTAGACAGAGCTATGCTGATTTTTTTATCCTTAGTCGTGATATGGGATTCTTTACTTTTTAAAACCAAGCATGTTGAAGAAGTTAAAAGCAACTTAAAATTTGTTTTTCTCAAAGGGTTAACATGTGACACCTGACTCTTTAAAAGTATTATTGCTAAAAACAGGCAAAGGGGAATTAGAGATGTCAATTTTAAAAGTGGGCACAAAGCAGTGGACTGCCATGCTTTTGTTTTATTGTTCATTATAAATACTATTAAATAATATATACATATATATAGATATATATATAAAATATATTAAATATTATTAATTAATGTAATATTAATATAATATAATAATAATATACAGTCCCACAAATTGAGGGCAGTTATGCTTCCGCTGGATTGACTTTAAATGTAAACCATTAACTTCTGGGGTGAAATCTAATGATATCTATGTGTAGAAAACTTTCTATGGACATACTGTAGATTTCCCTTCGTGACACTTTGGAAATTTTTACTTCTTTACAATTTTGATTTTATCTCAGAGAGCAGACGGGCAGCTCGACTCATTTTGTGGAAATATCACATACAATTTATTAACCTCTTTCTAGGTTAAAACATTCTTCCTCAGTTTGTCATAAAATTCTGAAACATATTTGATTTTCCCAGATGTAATCTTTTTTGTTATTCTGCTTATGCAATACTAGCCCCCTGTGGAAAAACGCTCTCTAATCTACATGATTCCTGTGAAATTACACCTACACAAATTGTAATCATAGTAAAAGAATACAACCATCGACTTGAACTTATTTTAACTTTGACGTAGAAAAAAAAATTAAGTAAGTTTTAAGTTGCTGGCTGTATTCTTTTTACTACTTTAATTTCATTTCTTATGACAGGAGCATTTTCAAGATTGTTAAATTTATTATAAGTTTTCAGGTGTGTAGTATTTGTATACTTTTCTCACCACTCAAATGTATGGCTGTCTCTTTGTTGATTCAGATGCACCATGGGTCCAATACTTATCAATGTATCTAAAGGGGCTCTTAATATATATATTTAATATTCATGCTTTTTTCTGTCAATTTTTAAAATTTGTGTTTGTAAATTTTAAATCCATAATGGAATTTAATCACTGTATTCAAATCTGCTGAACCACTCAATCTTAGCATTAAAACTTCTTGAGCGATTAGTTTATAAATTAATCCTCAGATTATTTTTCACCAAATAAGACTAAAATAGTCTGATTTTGATATTTGAAAAAGCATAAAACATAGAACTGGTATCTGTCAGACAGTAAAAAAAAAAAACCAAACAAACAAAACAAAAAAAATAACCGATAATATTCTTTCTTTTATTTTTTTTCTCAAAGATAACAAAACTTCTAAAATTCTTTCAAGAAAAAATGGCAAACTTTGTGATATTATTATATATTTGCAATTGTGTGAGTGTTTAAGGGGAGCAGTTGAAAGTATGAGCTTATCTTGTCTCCAGGCTAGTTTTCTCAGCATACAAATTCGTATATATATATATGAACATGTGTAATTGAATGAATCTTTATCTTTGTTAATTAGTTGTTTCCAAGGGGATAATAAAGAGTGGCACTCTAAAAAAAACCCAAAATGTTAACAAAACAAAATATCATGTGCCCGTGAAGAATAGGATTAGGAAGCATGAGTTAAGGAAAGATACATATCCAACTGGGATTTTGCCTCATCTATCACTTTCTTTAAAATCTCAGGACACTGAAATTTCGTTCATCATTTCATTCATTATGGTTGTTAAATATTTCACTCAGGGACCCTGCATGACCAGAAAAAAAAAATTGGCTTTTAATGTGACGAACCTGGTACGTCAGTGTAATTATGCCTTTTTTTTTTTTAAATTATGAAAGCACCGGCCGTTTTTTTGTCAATATGTAGATTGAACAAGTACACAATCACCTTTTTATCTGTATATGATATACTTATAAGAATAGATTTGTCACAAAATGGGGATATTTTTTTTTTTTAATCATGTGATTGAGAGGAAGATCAAACTTATTACAAATCTTTGCATCTGCTACCGTCTAGCTAACTGAAGTCCTGCCATTATCACACAAAACTGATAAAAATAGTTTGTTTTAATAACATAATAGACAACCGTTTTGAAGCATTTTACTGTATATAAGGTGTTTGATACCGTGAACGAGAATTTTGAAAACAGAGATAATTCGTTTTTTTCCATATTTGTTTGTGTATGATATTTTAGCATGCATGATAAATAATATTCTGAGCTTGTATTGATTTGGATAATGTGATGCTTTAGTTTTTCGATTGTTTTTTTTTTTTTTTTTTAGTCTATTCCTAGACACTTTTAAATAAGCTTGTAGTGTACTCTTAATGTTTCACCCAATAAAGTTCTGACTAATTGAAACTTGCTGCAACCATGTATTTACATGCATTAATAAAAGCTGAATTACCTCAAGATGAGGGTCTCACAGGTTTTTGTTTTTAAAAAAAAATTGAGTTTGGTATTTTGCAAAGCACGTATTTGTTGTTACACGTTTTTCTCCATTCCTCTCTCGCTCTCAGGGAGAATCGGCCATGCTGGGACTGACAAAAAATGTGTCCAAAATCTGCAGGGATCTTTTACCCTAGAAACTTTAAGCATGCCTCTGTAGCAAGTCTAAGGAGAGATATTTCTTAGTATGTAGATGTATTTGAAATCGGCGTAGAGTTCTATATTCACATTTAGAATAAGATCATGAAATATTTACAAGTATTGCATGCGTGGAAGCTCTATCCCATGCAAAGGCCAAAAAAAAAAAAAAAAAAAAGGAAACGGATGGATCCATGGTGTGCTTCCGTAAAATAAAGTCTGCCAGGCAATTTTGGAATTTTTGTATTTCAAAGTGT
>BLXT01001916.1:2078029-2090169 GCA_019648995.1 Plakobranchus ocellatus
ACTGACCCAACACGACCCCGTAACCTGCGTGTGAACTAAGGGACACGACTCTAATGTACAACATTTTAAACATTCATAACAAACACTACCTTCTTCACTCATTCACAAGGGGTCAAGGCCGGTGTGCCAAATGGTTTGATGCAACTGCAACTGCTTTGCCAGCAGAAAACCAGCTGATCGAGATTATCATTTTGGTCAAGAAGTCAAGATCTTTCTAAGACGAAAAATGGTCGTGAGAAGTTTTGTAAACCAAGAAATTGAAATAGATATAAAAAAGTTTGAAATTGACCGAGTTTGATTGTAAGTATACCATAGAAATTTAGAATGCAATTGGCAACTGTATTACACTGCAGGTCTAGATAATTGACGTGGCCATGCATGTCATCATGAGTGTACGACTGTTTAGGTCAAGTTTTTTTCTAACGCATCTTCTTTGTTTAATCTTATCAAGATCTAGATCCATGAGGTGGTAGATCTATGCATCCCACCCACAGCAACATAATTAGGATGTAAACCAGTGTTGAATGTTCTCGTCACCTCCTAGCATAGCTGACTAAGGCGTCCAAGGCAGTTGCAACGATTATAAAATATCTAGAGATCTATAAAATGCATGATCTAGATCTAGATTTCTAGGTCAAATCAAGATCAATCATTTCCTTTATATACCAAGGAAGTATATATATATATATAAAATGTCTAAATCTAGATGCAGTTAGATTATAGATGGTTAGACCTAACTTTGCACTTCATTCCCAGATTGTTGGCAGAACGGTGCACACTACATAAAATTTTTTCCACGTAACAATAGGTAGACAGAGGTCAATAAATGTTCACTCTTGTAGTTTAAAAAACCTAATCTAGAGATAGTTGACTCTAGATAAAGATTGATCTGATTAATTTTTCATGTGTTGTATTGTAAGAGAATCCTTAATAAACTAATTGAATAAGAATATTTTCTTTGGGGCTTCTTTTAGTAAGATTAATGCACTGCAGATAATTTTGCTGAAGCAAACATAGGAAATATACAGCTTCCCTCTGAGATTTACTCTCGATGGCCTTTAGATTAGGGCATGTATAAGTATAAATTTCTATCAAGCTTTTGCCTTTGCAAAGGCAAATCAGATAGAATTGAATTTTACCTTCAGGCTATGTTTTAAATTGATTTAAGATACATATATTTGATATGCATCACTTAACTCACTTGGACCCTTTGGAGGATAAAATAATCTCTGTGGCAATTTTTCATGTTCAAAATATCTTTTTGTAATGATACTGTAGAAGTGAGTCAGTGCAGCATTTTTTTTACTGTTTAACTGATTCAGTCCCTTAAGCCGCCTTCAGCTGCTCGGCATTTCAGTGCGGATGCATAGGAAACAAAAGTGCAAAACTATGTTTATCTGTTAAGAGTTAATTGAAAAGACACTATATATTTCCCTTTGAATCTTATTTTCATGTCGTATTGTTGATACCAGATAATTTGGAGTGTTTTGCGTGTTTATGCTCTTTTTTTCCACCGTTGCCAAAATAAACAACACGGATGAATCAAACCCATACCATCGTAGAATGACTGCAGAAAAAGGCATTAGATTTTTTATTTAGCCAAATGGTAGATGATTCTAGCGATGGTTATGAGTTAAATAGTTAGTTCTGGGGATAATGTTGATCAGTTACACAACCCTAATAGTGATAGTAAGATGAATAGTGGCGGTGGTATCAATCAGCCTGTGCCCCTGGTCTAGACTTAGTTGTAATGTAAAAGAAGAAGACTAGATGCGGAAAAGTGGATCATTTGATTCTACTGATAGCAGCTTTAGATCTAATTCTATAAATGCTGCATCTGTACCCACAGATTATGCATCATTTAGCCTCAGTTCTAGTTCTAGATCTACATTCATAGATACCGTTTTGGACTAAAGTTTCAAGGTAGGATGTAGCTCATTGTAAAAAATCATTTAAAAAAAAAAAAATTCGCTCAGTTTTTTTTAACTTTTCTGAACACATGGGCATAATGTTAGGCCTTTGGATATTACTAAACAAGATAAGCACTTGGAGTGCATGCAAGGGCTTGAGTTTGAGGTGAGAGGGAAAAAAAATGGTGTACTTTTTTTACTTTTTATTTTGTTAATTTTTTTTTTTCCAGATAAAAGATTGGATGAAAATTATTTCACATACACAACATACATGTAGTTGTGTTTTTCATTTATTTCTGTAAAAATTGGTATGCAACACTATGTGTTTTTTATTTGTTTGGGCCATGTTCTGACATAAAAACAGAAACATTGTTCTGCAATGCGCTCCTAAAATGGGCTGGCCTGAGAAGAAAAAAAAAACTTGTTAAAAAGGGAAAGTATACTTTCAATTCATATAGCTACATGCAACTCATTAAAACCAGATTCAAGATTTAATATAACTGTATTCATTTACTCTTTTCAGGCAATTATGAAGATCCTTGGCTTAGAGCTTGTGCCACTGAATTTACCCTTACAGAAACGCCTTCAAACACTAGGAGTACTTCACTATACCTACTCTTTCCTCTTTTTGGGCTTTCTGACCTTTTTCATCTTCTTGTATCTTCTCTTGTTCACAAACTACTACTTCATTCCTCTGGCCTACTATGCTTGGTATTATTATGACCGTTCAGTTAGTGAAAAAGGAGGCAGACGCTCTGACTGGGTGCGCAGGTGAGATTTTAGATTTTTTGTCTGTTATTTTTTTGTTTGTTTGTTTTGTTTTTAAGCCATTGTTGCTTCATTGACATTGTGTCACTCCTCTACAATTTTAGTATAGAGGTAGGCCAAAATATAATTAGTGTTGCTGCATTCCTAACCGTAAGGGCAATCAAATTTTTTGTGTCAATAATAATATTGATAATTATAAGTACTATTCAAAGCGTCACAAGGTATGTTCATTGCAGCCCTTCTTCCACCCTTTCTTGCGTGATTATCATTATAGTGGGGGATGATAATTAATTTTTGTTGCAGTCCAACAAAATAAGTCAAAGTGTTGATCAACATCTTTGATTTTAAAAGAACACTCTAAACTAAATAGGCAAAAAGGAATGATCTCTCTAAAGATGTAAACAAAACTTTTGGTAGCAATGCTAAAGACTTTTTTGTTTCAGAGTGATGTTAATGTTCAATCCCACAACCCAACTTATTTTGTGGAATGCTATTTGTATGAGAAGATTATTTATCTCACAAGAGCATTATGGCTGATGTGAAGTGAGATTATAATTTCTCACATTAATATAAAAGTAAAGCCTCAATGCAGTTTGCTGTCAAATTTTAACTTTTAAGAATCGTCACTTATTACAATGAGATTTTTCTTGTTGTTTATAAAGACTTAGCTATCGAGAGAATATTTCATGCATGATTTGTCTAGGAGTCGTACAAAATGAATCAATCAAGTTGCAGTTCTGCATGATTGACTTTAAATAAAAACCATTAGCTAGAGGGGTGAAAACTACGGCTCTATGTCAGAATTTTCTGTAGACATGCTAGAGATTTCTGTACCCAAAAGATTGGAAGTCTTCACTTCTTGACCTTATATTTTTTATTTTTTGTCTGAAATGTAGACTAACAACTTGCAACTCTGCTCATTTTGTAGGAATGCTAGACGTTTAATATTGACTTCTGATTTTACATTTCCCTATGAATCCAAGATTTTTGTGCCTGTAGGTTACTATCAAATTCCATATTTTAAAAGTGTTTTTTTAAACATTATACTGATTTATGAAATGAGGCTGAAATGAAAAAAAACCCATTAAGGTTAAAAAAGCTTGGTAATGTTAGAATTCTTTAAAATAATTCTTTAGCAGTTGTTTTTTTCATATTCATATTCAGCTTCCAACATATCACAAAGCTTTGGATGAAGTAAAAAGATACAAAAAGTCTCATGCCTTTTGAATTATTTTCATGGTTTATTGGAAAGCTGTTACAAAATTTGCATTGAAATGTAATTTATACAAGTTACTGCCACAATGAGTCTCCTAGTGACAGGAACATGTATTCAAAACAACATTCCCACAAAATATATCGAAGAATAGCATATACACATGATGAAAGCCCTTAATTAAAAAGGTAAAAATGACTCATACCTCTTTATGCATATCTTTCTATAGATATGTTATAGCCTTACTGGGTATAAGACCATGATAAATTTTACATTTTGAATGTAGAATTTTGTTTTCAATTCAGTCATGAAGATCAGCAACTCAATGCATTTTGTAGGTCTGCTGCACATATGCATGTAGTATGAGGGCATCTTGTATGCGTAGCAATTATTATAACAGTTAACACAGTTCATGTAAACTTTTTGTTAGTTTTAAGATGAATCTAGCAGTGTTTGAAATCACTATTTTGGTATATCTACAGAACGTTCAATATCTCCAGGGTGTACAATATTTTTCCATGAACACCTGTATCCTTTCATTATGTGGTTCAATATCCCCAGGGTGTACAATATTTTTCCACGAACACCTGTATCCTTTCATTATGTGGTTGTTTTACAGACATATTTTGATATTGCAGTTGAATAGAAGGGCAAAGATAGAGGACAATGACGATGCTGGCAAAATATTTTGGACAATGAATTATTCATCATATATTTAAGATTGGAGAGGTTTTAATCTGTTATATCAGAACTCGTTTTGAGCCTTGCCCATGTACATAATCTTTTATACACATCATGTTGCTAGCAAAGGTATTTATTCCATTCACTTTATTTCTTTTTTCTTACTCCTCTTTACATATTCTTCTACTAGATGGCGTCTTTTCAAATGGTCAGCAGAGTATTTTCCATTAGAGCTTGTAAAAACATGTGATCTTCCCCCAAGCAAGAATTACATCCTGGCATGTCACCCTCATGGGATCATGTGTCAGAGTCATTTCATCAATTTCGCGAGTGAGGCCACAGGTTTCAGCAACAAGTTCCCTGGGATTAAGCCATACCTCACTGTCCTCTCCAGCCTATTCATGTACCCGCTGTTCAGGGAATACTTTTTGCTTTCAGGTATTTCTTTTTCTCCAAAAAAAAAAAAAGAGCTACCCAATTGTCTTCTCTTAAATGTGGTGTTGATCAGTTTGGTTAGAAAAAAAATTTTTTTATAGAAATTTCATTAAAATTTTATGTTTTCTCAATGACACAAGCAATAGATGATTACTTTATGCCATTGACAGCAAAGTGCTTCATTCCTAACCATTAGTATTGAGTAAGACTGCTCTGTAAGTTTTGTAATGATTAAAGTAGGTGAAAAGAAATATATGCATTTAAAGTGATAATAAAAGGTTAAAAAAAGGGAAAAGACCTTTAATTTTTTCTATTGTCTTTTATTAGACATCCAACTCATTAAGACCGATTTCAAGGCATTTGTTGTAGAAATCTCCTTCTGGATAGATATTACAGATACCAATTTTGAGAACATAAAGCAAAGTAGAATGCTTTCTTCTTTGAATTTTTTTTTAAAAAGAGGCCAAAGTACTTTTTTTTAGTATTTTAACTCAACTTTAACAAAGATACTTTAACAAAGAGCTTTAGAAAGCTCACACAAAAGAGATTAACTCTGGAGCTCTACCAGAAAATGGCATGTATTCTGCAATCCTCCATTTTTTTTTATAATGTTAAAAAAATTACCTTTAAATGTTTTATTTGGTAAACTGTGGGATTTGACCATGTAATATAGGCCTAGACCAGGACTTACCTGCGCCAAGCACTGCACCAACACAACACACTTTTTAAACAAAGCATTGTGTGTCATGAATGGCTTAGTGTTGTTAAGTTATAGATTTAGTTGAATACTGTCTTTGACAATAAGTTCTTTAAATAGACTTGTTTAAAAGTCTGTTTAATCACTTCAAGTCTTACCAAAAATTGAATGACAAGATTATTAATTTGAATGGAGGGCAGGTTTAAAACAACAATTTAGTTTCCACAAATATTTAGATCTACAAGCTCTCTCACATCTCTCAGCAATCTCTGCAAGCTCTCCACAACCATTCTTACATATCCACTGCCCACAGCTTCTAGAAAATACTGGATATTCAATGCATAGGCTAATCAATCAATGTAACACCAAGAGTTCTTTCTTGAATGAAGTAGAAATCCGTTACGTAATCAAGTTTAGCTAAAGATATTGACAAATCAAATACTCTCATTTATTTCCCCCATCCCCCATCCCTTTCATGTAAATATGATACAGCTACCTTGTCAGAAGGATTCGATGTAACAACTTCTTGTAAACCTTCTACAAATTTCTAGATCTAAAAAGAGTAAACAAAGCTAAAAGGCAATAGCACTGTTTAACTAAAATTAGGTCTTATGAGACCTATTTAAAGGTTTTTTTGCTCATTTTCCTCTGATGTTCGTCAAAATTATTTTCAAGGGCAGGATGCCTTTCTCTATAAATTTATATACAAATGTACATGTAATATTTTGACAACTCTGTATTTCCTGAGAGAAAGTTTTTTGCTGTAGCTTTATTTCATCAAGCGTGGCTTATGTTTATCATGGACTCCATTCATGTAAAAGTTCATTTGGCTGAAACTTTAACAAGGATTTTTCTCACAATTTAGTACTGAAAAATTTTTTTTTTTTTTTTAACCGTTTAATGTTTGTTGCTTCATACTGGGTTTATATGCAATATCAACCTCACCATTTGCTGTGTTAAAGAAAATCTTTGTTATGCACTGCAATGTCTAAAATTGCCTTTTTTTTTATATAAATGTCTTATCTTCTTGAAGGTTCTATACAAGCATCCAGGGCCAGCATTGATTGGGTCCTATCAAAGGAAGGTTCTGGCAATGCGCTGGCTTTAATAATTGGAGGAGCAAAAGAGGCACTAGAGGCTCGTTCTGGCAACTTTCAACTCAGGCTCAAACAGAGGAAGGGTTTTTGCAAGAGGGCACTCATGCATGGGTAAGGAATTATTTTAAATACTCTCAGTTGTCAGCAGGTATCAGCTTTTTCTCACTGAACAGTAGAGTATAGACCGCCAACAAGAGCTTCATCTCTCCTGGGCCATTGCCTCCACCTCTCCCTCTTTACTATTCCCCTGTAAGTTTCATGTCAGCATTTGGTGAATTCTGTCAAATCCTGATATATCTTCATTCTGTTTTTAAACATTTTCCAGGTTCAATTAGTCTTATTTTTTTTTTTTCGCATCTTGATAGTATGTCCTAAAGGTAATTATAATTTTGGGCAGCCCTAGAATGCTTATCTAAAAAACCTTATCTAACTCCCTCTGCTTCTTTTCCTGTTAGAGAATTGTTACAAAAATAATAACGAGGCTTGTTGTTGCCAGACTGATTCCAGCCTCTTTGAGAGAGGACAACTTACAAATCAGGCTGGACACTGTTGATTTTCCTGTGATTTTTTTTCTTTTCATGGCCAATTAAGGATATAAGAAAGTACATTCTGTTTAATTACGTGTGGGTGAAAGTGCTCTAAATAACAAGGTATTGTAAATACAGGGAATTAAGTGGCACAAATGGCTCTAGTAGTACCATTAGTTTTGCATTTTTTGCATGAATAGGTTAATATCAAACATTTTAGTGGACAAATAAGATTCAGTGGGGAAGGACTTGTTTTGGATTAGTATTTTATTCTTGGAAAGATAAAAAAAATGCCATAACGTAAAAAAATTGCATAGATTCGAGAAATATTTGAATAAATTTATTGAGAATCAGAAATTTTCCAAAAAAGTGACAAAAAATAATTTTGAGCTCTGTGTAAGATAACTCATTTTTTCTCTTTTATCTTATTCTAATGAATATCTTCATATAGATATTATCTTCATTATCTTCATATAGATATTTCACGAATTATTTCTAGATTACTCATTCAGTAATATTCTGACAAAATGGGTGAAGGTGATTCCATCAAGTGGCATTGGTATTTTTTTTGCCACCTCTGCCTTTACCGCATACTATTAATCTTGGTGCAATTTGGTAAGATGCTACATATCATTTTTTGAAACAAAAAATATGTTTGTATTCGATTAAAATACAAAATATAAGATTTGGATGAATTATAGGGTCGAAATTGTATGCCTAGTTAAGTAAATGCATACCAGCACCTGTATATTATTAATGGAATTTCAAGAGAAATTTGAACTTGGTTTTCGTATGACAAGTATGAGCAAAAATTATTTTCAATTTTCAAAGTTGGTTTGGTTCCGATATCTATTGATTTAACTTAGAAAAATTTTGCAGCATGGAATCATTCTTTGAAATAAAATATTGTAGATTGTTTGGAGAAAGCTACTAGTGAAATGTATAATATGCCTACAGAAGTTATATGTATGAATTTTAAAATATTTTTTTGCAGGGCAAGCCTTGTTCCTGTTTACGCTTTTGGTGAGAATGATCTCTACAGCCAAGTACCAAATCCAGAGGGTTCAAAGGTTAGAATGTTCCAGGATTTCCTGACCAGGATTCTGGGCTTTTCACCTCCCATGTTTTATGGTCGAGGCTTTTTGAACTATACATTTGGTCTGTTGCCTTATCAGAAACCAGTTTACACTGTGGGTAAGTTCTATGTGAAACTTTTATGAAAAAATTCATGGTATGTAATGTTATAACATTGACACAATTTTTAGTGAGTGCACTTTAGTATTATACATCACCTGGACAGGTGTGTATGGTTCATTATCTTTAAAATGGAAAGCTTTTGTTTAAAATCTACTTGCTTCATCCATGAGTGCATGGATCAGTTTCCTAAACAATGACTTGCAAATAAAATTGCAATCATGATAGTTCTTCTTGACCTAATAAAGTGTGTAAAAAGTAGGAGGTCTTTTAGTAGAAACAAGTATAATCAAAGTAGATAGGGGGGTTATAAGTAAATGTATAAATCCTTTTTTTCTCTTAATTTTAAGCTTGATATTTTTTATTATTGGGCTCTTTCTCTGACTTTGTTGATTTGTTTGAGAAAAGCCTCATTTTAAGGTGACACTCACTACCAAAGAAAAACAAAAAACAAAAACAAAAAAACCCTTAATGTCTTCCCTCTTTGTTCCCCAAAGAAAAGAAAGTGAATAAAATTAAATCACTTTGAAGTCGGTGAAAAATAGAATAAAAATCTAGTTAATGCCAAGAAGGTTTTTTTTTTTTAGTTACAAAAGAATGAAGAATATGAGAACTGGTGCAGAAAATGTTAGATGGAGTAAATGTAAGGCAACCTTCGTAACACAAGTCACATTTAGGGCAAAATGATGTATAAGCTCATAATTTACCCTTTAATGGAGAAAAGAATCTTATGCCTTTTTTGACAATCTCAAAAAACTACATAGATCTATTTATTGATTGTATGTTTGCTACATTTTTGAGTCAATATAAACTTTTAAGAGTGTTTAGTGAACATCTATCCACATTGATTTGTGTCTGATTCATTCTGATTGTTTCTGGTTATAAATGTTTTTTTGAGTTGCTGCTTGTCATTTCGCACAGCAGTGAAGAAAATTTTCTTTTGTTGTTGATATCTGCAACCATCCTTTATATGTAAATTATTACTCCTTTTAGAGTTTAAACAGCATTGTATATTCGTAGTTGTTGTACTTAAATGGCACATTCTGCAAATGATTTTTTTTTTTGAATAAATTATATCAACCATATGTATCATTTGATTCTTAGAAGTATGAAAATTTGAAAGTCTTTTGTCTTGAGACCAGTTTGAATGGATCAGACTTTGCCAATTAAATTTTTGGAAAAGTGAATTCGAGGTTAATTTTTAAATCCTCTAAAATGCTATTAACTAGAAAAAAAAATGTTTCTTAGCATAGAATGATTATATTTTTCCCATCTAGTTCAAAGAATAGAATTTCAGATTTTGGTGATGAGACCTTATTTAGCCTGCTCCTAAGAAATTTATGATTTTATCTGAGTAGGAAGACTTTGCTAGTTTATGTGTTTCAAACAAGAATGCAGAACTGATTCCCACATATCTTGCGAATACAAGTGCTTACCTCACTCTTGGAAATGATCAGTACCCACAATAATTTTTGTTCTTAATGCTCAAATAATTTTAAACCTTAAATGATTCAAATATCTTATGCACGATTGATATTGTTTTAGTCTTTTGTTTTAAGCAATTAAAAAAAAAAAAAAAAAAGCAAAAGTGCTGAGGTTGTAGCACAGCATGTCATGCTCTCTCTTTCCTGTCTTTTGCCAGTTGGAGCACCTATAGATGTGAGCAAGATGGAGGAGCCGTCCGATGAGCAAATCGACCATCTCCATGGTAGATACTGCAAGGCTCTTGTGGATTTATTTGAGAATCACAAACTCAAGTATGGCCTGACTGAGTCAGATCACCTCGTCTTCCATTGATTTTAAACAAAACCAAAAAAACCGAAACAATATGAAAGCAGACTCACAAAATAGGCAGAGATGCAGAGATGCATGATCTGACTGACTGTAACAAAATGGAAATTACAAATCACACAGTGCAAGTTACCATTTATTTGAGTATATGAAGTCTACAATAAGTCTCTGAAGAGTATTGTTCATAAAAAAATAACTGTTTTGACTTTTGTGATTTAAAATTCACACCCAATGTGATTTAAGATTCACACCCAAATGGACTTGTGTCTTGACTGCTGCTCACCTATTTTCTTGAATGAAAATAAAATTTTCACACGACGCTCCAGTTTCCTGGGAATCTGCAGTTTTGCCAACACTTTGTTTACATAGAAGTGATAAGTAAAAAAAAGAAAGTCTTTCATACAAATACATGCATACAGAGGCTCACAGTCGGATTGCCCTATTATTGCCAAGGATGTCGGTCTAGTGAATGTGTCTCATTGGTTTCTTTTTACAAAATCGCAGCCATTAACTCAAACTGAAATATTAATTTTTGTGTACTGGGGTTTAAGAGGCAATTTAAATAAAGATGAAAAAAAATTCTGCTCAGTGTAAAGGATGACATGTAAATACTATTCTAAAATTTAGTTCTAACTTATAAGAAACGTTACCTTAGTTGAAATGTCTACTGTTCCTTTTTTTTTTTTCAAAACAAAATCCCTACATGTTTTGCTTTTAATTTGCTAAAAATATTTTAATATTGTAAAAGACAATGCAGGTATACATTATTTCTGCCGGTTTTGAAAGTTTAACCAAATTAAGATAAAAGAATAAAAATTATTCTTTGTTCTATTTTATTGTGCAAACCTAATTTTATCAGACTTCTCGTGATTTTGAACTTCCATCACTGCTGTTTAATACTGGTTTATGTCAGATCCATGTCAAAGTGAAATTTTAGTATTTCTGTGTTCCTGAACCTGATTGCTATATAAAGTTTTCATGAAATTAAAATCTGCCAGTAGGAACTAGTTAAAAAATAAATAGTTATTAAAAATTCAAGTTTTTCCTTAATTTGCAGAAAATACTCAAATGACAATGTGCTTTCATTGAAAAGTGCTATAATTTTTTTTTTTCGGGGGGGGGCTATAAATTACTTTTACATAATACTGATTTCAAGAAGAATTATGGTGCATTCCATAAACTTATGTTCAGCCTTATGGATATGATGATACAAACATTCATAATTTTTTGCCTGCACAAATTTGCTCTTGTGAAACCAGTGTTGCACTTTTGCACTTTTAAAAATGTTTCCTTTTTTCTTCTTTGTCAATAGATTTTAAGAGCTGAGCTCTCAGTTTTATTTTGTGACCGGTGTTTTTCTTTACTCGTCTTCCAGCTTTTAAAAATTCATTTTTTAATCACATCTTATAGATAGTGTTATACCTTTGATAGTTTTTTTTTAATGAACTGATTTTGAGTTACATTACTTTAATTTAAACAATTTGTAAAGATTGTTTAAAAACTTTGGATGAAGGGAAAAGTAATAGAAGTGTCATATATGAGCTATCTTGAAGATAATTGATCATCAGGAGTCAATATTGATTTTTTTTTTCTTTTTTTGTTACAAAATGCACTTGACTTTATTTTATACCTTCCATTTATTTATTTATTTATTTTTTTTTTTACAAATGAAGGTTTATTACGTTCTATAAAGCTATTAAAAGATCTTGTAATTTTGGTTGAATGCAGGCATCTTTATCGCTTTTCACTGAGGGCGAAAAGGAAAGTGCTAAAAAATGTATCTTAACATGTTGAAGCATAACCACATTTAATCACTTTTGGGTAATA
>BLXT01001916.1:2491281-2503334 GCA_019648995.1 Plakobranchus ocellatus
TTTTTTTTTTTTTTTTTAAATACCTTTGACGTAGTACGTAATCAATAAATATATATCTAAAGATAATTGTGCGAATCGAAACATTGAAAGATTTCCGACTAAGCACTTAAAGCATGATTTATTTATATTAACGAGGAAATGAAGGGGGGGGGGGGGGTTTGAACATGAACAGTTACCATAAATTGTGTCTACTTAAAAATATTTGTTTCCGTTGGAAAACAAAGATATCTTTTCAACTTTTTGGGGGAAAAAAGAATACTCAATATTTTCACATTATATTGGCGGCTTTCTCAAACCATGTTCGGTTAGCTTCATTATAATGTTTCCCAAGTCGCACTGGTTGTGTCTCATCCAAGGTTTGTAATTTAGAGAGTATATCAAATAATTCCTGTAGGCGTTGGTGGCACAATGGAAAGCGATTCCACCCTGAGATCTGCAGCGACCCTTCTGTCGCGGGTTCGAGCTCAACCATCGATGCCCTGGCCTGAAAGCTTCAGATGACCTTGATGAGGACCGGTTATACACAAAAACCAAACCAAATATAATCTTTTATATAGCCATATTAGTGGGGGCTAGAAGCCGAGGTGTATGAAACATAAAAAGTATGTATCTTACACTTTTCTGAAGGTGTTGGCGTAGAAGATGCCTGGCCTGATACCATCAGATGTGCCGGATATGTACCATCCTCTGGACCCGTCTGATGGCATGGGTTCCACGCTGGCCAGGTCAAGGTCACACAGAAAGGTCATGATAAAGAACAATTGTAACCTTTACTTTTGTCAGTTTTTTCTTAGTCACAAACATCATTAACATTATTAAAATGGTTATTATTGCATGATTGTCAAGATAGTTAGATTATCTTATTAGATAGTAATAATTAATCTTATCATTATCATATCGTCAACACCATCAGAAACGGTTTTTCATCATCATCTTTACAACGACATTGTAACATGATCATTGGTGCTCTCTCTCTCTCTCTCTCTCTCTCTCTCTCTCTCTCTCTCTCTCTTTCTCTCTCTCTCTGTCTGTCTCTTTTTCTCTTTATCTATCTATCTATCTATCTATCTATGTCTCTCTCTTCCTCCCTCTTTCTGTCCCTTTCTCTCTCTCTCTCTTTCTCTCTCTCTCTCTCTCTGTCTCTCTCTCTCTCTCTTTATCTATCTATCTATCTATCTATCTATCTATGTCTCTCTCTTCCTCCCTCTTTCTGTCCCTTTCTCTCTCTCTCTCTCTCTCTCTCTCTCTCTCTCTGTGTGTGTGTGTGTGTGTGTGTGTATGAGTGTGTGTGCATCACTCTTTTTCTTTCATACACTTTACAGAATTCATAATCACCACCCTAATCATCATCATTATCATAACTTTCCGAATTCAAAACTATAAAGCTATCTTTTTTCATATTCTATACTTTCGGCCATCGATGCCCTGACCTGAAAGAGGGCCAGAAAGCCTGAGATCACCTTGTTGTGGACTGGTTCCATCCGAAAAACCCAACCAAACCCCTTTACTTTCTATTACCCTTCTTTTTTTCTCTTTTTGGTGGTGAAGCTGAACAATACAAAGCAGATGTTTTAAAACGAGAAAAACTTGACATGACAAACTGTGGTTGTCAGCGTTAAAACTGAACTCACATCACAGGTAGACCTGGCCGATCTCTGAACAGCTCATCCAGATGGGGCTCAATACGGTTGTAGATTATGTTCTCATACTCCTCTATTATTTCTTTCTGGGGAAAACATTACAGAAAACATTACAGAAAAAAAAATTTACTGAACAAGACCTATCAATGCACATAGAAACCGATAGGTTGTGCACAGAATGACGTGAGTTGAAGTAAAATAATTGTATGGTTAGGTTCATAAGTGAGAAATAGAAAACTTAAGTCCTCGTTGTAAAAAATGTGTTTTGTTACTCACCAGTTAAGGTTAGAGGATTTTTACATCTATGAATCTCGTAGACATTGTCGCCTTAAGAGATAAATAAAGAGGGTAGGCGCAGTGAGCAATAAACCTAGAGTCTGCGAGACGTTGTTCGTGATCTGGCATTGGGAGCCATAAATAAAAAAAAAATTTAAGAATTAAAGCTAAAGCTTCTATAGCTTCTTAAAAATTTGAGTGGCCTCAGTTGTTTTTTTTTAATTCTTGATAGACAGAAAGACGGAGCGACGAGTTTTAATTTCTGCACTAAAACAGCTAAATTTTTTTAAGAAACGGTTGTCGCGTTCGATTTATGGCAAGGAAGAAACACGATTCCGCTCTGTAATACAGACTGGCAGAGGGTGGTGGGGGGGAGGAGAGGGTGGGGGACGGATGGAGGGAGCCTCAAACCCGAGCCTGGGTCAGTTCTCGTCGATTCTACTGGTCAGGACACTGGTCAGTACGCAAACCATTTGCATTAGCAGAGACAAAAATGCAACGATAAACTCCAGTCTCGGCAGAATAGACTAAACAAGGACAAGCTACTTCGTAAATATTATAATATTAATGATAGCAACGACAAGAGACACAGGAAAAAAGGCCAAAGACTATATAATCAAAAATGAATGTTGCAGCAAGAATGAATGCCTCACCTCGGTATGGAAGAACATATCGTCTCGTTTCTTCAACTCAGTGAAATATTCTCGGATCGAGAGGCCGTGGTAGCCTTGTTTCTCAATGATCTGGGGAAGAGAGAGGAAGGATTTCAGTATATGATTTAATCAAGTGTCAAGTTTCAGGTTCGATTGCATTAGGTGTCGAGCTCCTGGGGAGCGTCGGTAGCACAGTGGCTTGCGAGCCCGCCCTGAGATCTGCAGGGACCCTTCTATCGCGGGTTCGAGCCCCACTACCGGCGCCCTGGCCTGACGGAGGGCCTGAAAGCCTGAGATCACCTTGTTTTGGACTGGCTATATACAAAAAACTCAAACTCACGCCGAGCTCCTGTGGAGCAGTTGCCGAGCTCTAGATTCGATTGGATCAGTTGCCGAGCTCTAGCATCGATTGGATCAGTTGCCAAGTTTAAGGACCGATTTGATTGGTTGCCGAGCTTTGGACTCGACTAGATATGTTGCATAGATAGAAGTTCGATTTCATCAGTTGCCGAGCTCTAGGATGGATTTGATTAGTTACCGAGCTTAAGAATCGACTGGGTCAGTTGCCGAGATCGAAGTTCGATTTCATCAGTTGCCGAGCTCTAGGTTCGACTGAATCAGTTGCCGAACCCTAGGATCAATTTGATTAGATGCCAAGTTACAGATTCGATTGAACCATATGCCTTTCCAGCATCTTTGACTTCAACACAAAAAGTTCTTAAACTTTTGAAGCACATTAAACAGTATTACCGTTACGCTTGACCTACTTCCATATTTTTTCGGGTACCTATGGAGAGCCCTTTACAAGCCAGCATCTAAAGATTCTGGTCGTGCAAGGTAAGGCCAGTTCATTTCTGGCGCGTTAGAGGACTCGGTGGTCAGCCACAAACATTGTGATCGCGATGATCCTAGATTCGAACAATTATGCATTGGTATGCGTGTGTGTGTGTGTGTGTGTGCGTGTGTGTGTGTGTGTGCGTGTATTTGTTTGCTTTTTTTGCATTTGAGATAAGAAAAGAGCGGGGGGATGGGGGATCTTTTCTTTCCACAGTACTTACCTCATGCATCTGAGCCTTGACCCTGGCGACCTCTTTCAACCCGAGGTTATGAACTTCCTCAGGGGTCATGTTCAGGGAGAGGTACCAGTTCAGGCAGGCTTTGTAGAAGTCCTGGCCTCCCTCCAGCCCACCAAACCCCGCACTGGGCCGGGTGTGGTTCATGTACACCTGGAAGGAAGTTTTAAGATCGAAGGAGGTTGGAGGAAGTATGAAGTGTCGACAAACTCATTTCAAAGCTGCATCTTTTCTCCTTGTGATATATCATTATTTCATATCGATAGATATATCTCCTAAAGGTATACAAAGAAGGAGAGAAAGGTCATATGGTTTACGTCCTGGCATTAAGATAAAACTATTTCAGATCTTTTCTTTAAAGAAATTTGGTCTTGCTTTGGTTTTTTGTTGTTATGTTCAGCCAGTCCACAACAATGTGATCTCAAGCCCCTACGTCAGGCCAGGGGGGCAGGGTGGTATTGCCTGAACCAACGTCAGAAGAAGTTCTGCAGATCTCAGGTTGGGTCCACTATCCACTCGGCCACCGAGGCCGCTATCTTAAGATTGCACTTTATTTTGATCTTATGAAATGGAAAAACAAAACCACAAACTCAAACTTATCAAAGTTGAACAACAAAGTCTACATATTAAAACGTTTCGCCTACAAGCCTCCTTAGTTCATCATTCGCTCTCTGTTGTTCATCTTTGTTTTAATAAGTTATGAGTTGTTTATCGTGTTCTTTAACATTGATTCATTCCTTTTAACCACTGGAGCATATTCAAGATCCTTAAACTTATTAAGTGTGTCCGGGGAGTAACTTTCTACAAGAATAGATACAACATCTCGATTAGATTATTAACTTAATATCAATCAACACTAAATTTTATACGTAAAGATATCAAAAGAGAGAAACTTTTTTTTCTTTGTTTTTTACTCACTTGATGGCGAGCAAAATCTGATAGCTTTCTTGCGCCTGTCAATAGGTCATACACATGAATAATAGTGTTGGTTCATTGCTCGCAGGGAAAAAAATAGAATCGGTTTAGTTTTATTTTTTTTTACTGTTGTATAAAATCCATGTTCGCTATTGCTAGGATATTGTAGATTAAACCTACTATTGCTAGCGTATATAACAGATACTTAGTGTTCGATTCTTTGACTGATAAAAATGTGCAATCATGAAAATGTAATTTTTTTTTAAGTTATTATCATCCGATGATACAAAATTGTAACAAGTAGGTCTAGTTTTCTGTGCAATTTTTTTTCTCATTTCGAAAAAAAAATAAACGGTAAAGTGAGTCCCATGCTTGGACCAAGCATCGGGGAACCAGGAGTAGAATCCTGATTAGACTTGGTATACGGCATCCTGAGGTAGTTTGCCATTGCTTGCCTCGCCACCTCTACTTTCGCCGAGTCGTAAGATATCTAGCTGCCCATTTAGTGTTGGGTGGACAAGGAATAATTGTCTTGTTCGGATTTGGATTCGAACCTCAGTTCTTTCACATGGTAGCTAACTTTCTTACTTGATGAGCCACTGTTCCCCATTCTCATTAGGGCAATAGAATAAAAACATTACTTTAATAGTGCATATCTGAATAAAACACTGCAGATTTCTACAAAAACATGCGAGGGCGTCGGTGGCGCAGTGGCTAGTGAGATCTGAAGGGATCCTTCTATCGCGGGTTCGAGACCCACCATCGGCACCCCCGCCTGAAGGAATGCCTTGAAGCCTGAGATCACTTTGGTGTGGACTGGCTTTATACAAAAACAAACATCATTACATGCAAAGGTTTGGCCACGACTTACGTTTTCTAGATAATCTTTCAGATCCCGGTAAGCTTCAAAGACTCTCGCTACAGCCTCGCGTCCTCTTCTACGAATATCTTTTCTGAAAAAAATATATGGAAAGAAAACAGTTTTAATTGCTAATTTTTTAATTTGGAAACTAATTCATGTTATAATGGTTATAGCAATTATTTTCAACTTCAGGTGAGGAATGCAGTATCTTCTAGTTTAAAGACATTATTCATCATCGTGTGTTAGAAATAACATCTGCAATGATACTGGTTGATGTGATGATTTTAAACTCAACAATTTGTCCAAAAAATTTTGATGGTGTCAAAGGTCAAAAGTCAAAGTTTCCAACCTGACTTCATTAGGGTTGGGCAGGGTCATGTTGTAAGCATCGAGAAAGTCAAGGAACGGACTGTAATAGATCGAATCCTCAACACTGTCCTGCAGAATCTGTTCTATCTGCCCTGGGACCCGATCCTAAGATCATAGGGGTGAAGGAGATTAGGAGAGCATGAGAGGATGAAAAGAAAGACGAAAGTAAGGGAGGAAAGAAACGTGTCATAGAACGGGCGAGAAATAGAGAGAGCGGAGAAAAAAGAGAAGAAAGAGATAAAGGGAAGATTGGATACAATAAGATAAAGCAGAAGGAAGTTAGGGGTGAAAGATGTAGAGTAAAGCTCATTTAAGTAAAAGATGAGCAGATAAACATAAAAGAGATAAAGATTTACAAATGCATGGTCTAAAAGTAATACGAAAATAAAAGCGACTTAGTGTTAAAAATTTATGCAAAGTGAAGACTATGCAATGATTCAAGATTGGACAGTGTAGCAATAAATAATGCTATTAAATCTATGCAAGTTTATTAACTTTGTTTTCTATTCACATATGATGCCATCTTTTAGCTTATGACGCATCCTTGAAAAATATGTAATTTATGATTATCATTTTTTTAACGATAAAGCCTGAAGGCGAAACGTCTGTACGTATACTCTCCATTGTTCAAATTTGTTAAATAAGATTGAGTTGGTAGTTATATTCTTTTACTATTGACATATTCAATGTTATATAGATATAAAAATCAGTGACTTACGATGGATCGAATGTTGGAGGTCCGTCCAAGGCGAATGGCTTCATTGAAAAAATTTCTGTATTGCCCGAACTAGGAGGAAGGAGAGGAGAAAATTGATAAGTTCTTCTTGAAGAAGAGGCATTTGCAAGCTTGAGCTCATAAATCATAAAAAGCTTCCATTGTTGCAATAACATTTTAATGTTTACAAACAATCCTCAAAACTGGATGGTTAAATTATAAGCTTTTTCGCAAATTCGTGCTTTTACTTCTCCACATATACGTACCTTAGAGCACGTTGATACGATACACTTGGGATCGATTAGATCATTGAAGCGATGAATCGTTAGCCGAATAGTAACAGACTCATTCCATAACAAGTATTCAGGTTGATGGAATTGCTCCGTTCAGTGGTAATTTTTTTTCTTTTTTTGTGATTGATTACCGTTTTCTGATTTAGTGAATAATTTAGACAAATGTGGAATTGTTTCTAAATGCAACATAATCTGGATAATCATCCAATATTAATAAAATTAAAGCTTTAATAATATTATAATAGCAATGCCATTACTATTGCTATCATTACTGTTATCTGTTCTATTTTTGTTGCTTGGGGTCTTTCAAATACCAATACCATTACCTTTGTTAACCTTATTGTTATCTATTCTATGTTTGTATTCGGAATCACTCAAATACAAGAAAACTTGTGGTCATAGGTCACTATAGTCAGGTATCCAAGGTAAGAATAAGTTTTGGTCCGATAGGAGGATCATTTCATAGATAGAATTTGGCCTAAAACTTCATAAATATGACTTCTTTGAAAAAAAAATGAAGCTTTCAAGTATTTATAACGCTTCTAGAATATAATTCTCGCATTGCAAAACTAAACTTTTTTTCTCTTAAATTTCATTTGTATTTGTTTGTTAAGGAAAATCTTAGAGGATAAATAGAAATTAAATTTAACGAACTCTTTGATCAAGTAATTCCTTTCGATTGCTGTTCAAGTATCGAATTCATAATATTGATAGTTTTCAATGAAGAAAGACAGGCGTAATTGCATGTAAATGTAAAAAAGATTAGTTTTGTTGAGGTAGAGATCTATCCCTGACATGGGGGAAAAATTAAACCTGAATGCTGTGAAGAATGTTCTAGATTTGGAGGGATGAGCAGGCAAGGCAACAAAACAGAAGCCATGGCAGTTTATGTCGTGCTGAGGATGAAAAATGAGGTCGATCTTATTTTCCCGAACGCTCGGACAAATAGATTTCGACCTTATTTTCCCAAATTCGTTATTTTATAAAGAAAGAGAGCGAGAGAGTTCAGTAACACCGGCGTACTCGTACTCACACTCAGTTGAAGAAGTTAGATCTAGAAGCACGGGTCCTCTTAAAGTAAGAAGTGCTTTTCCGTTCGGGAAAATAATGACTGGAGTTATTTTCCCGAATGTTCGATCATTTAAAAAAATAATTCCTTACAGACTGACTTTAAGTACAGTTGGAAGGCGAAATTTCAGTCTACTATCTACATGCATCGTGTTAACTCATAACCTTGATATTATAGACATGTAAGAATGCGCAGATTATACCCAATTAATGAGTGAAAAACCAAATGTTGTTTCCATGTACTCACAAGCCTGGGCATCTCATTCAGTCTGGCGATATAATTCTCAAAATCTCCGATCGTGTCAAATGGCGTGGATTCCACAAAGAAGAATGGATTTCTCTGATTGCCCTCCAGCCAACTCATCGGGTTTAGATAGTTCCAACTGAAGGAAAGCAAGAAAGACGAAAACTTTGTCAAAAAATGTAATACTATTGTGGTTATAGTTTATTTAGCGGTATACTCTTCTGTCGCGGGTTCGAGCCCCGCCAACGGTGCCCTGGCCTGACAGAGGGCCTGAAAGCCAAAGATCACCTTGTTGTGGACTGGCTGTATACAAAAACCAAAACCAAACCATAGTTTATATACCAAATACCTGTAAAGCAATGCTGATTCAGTCTTTGTGTATATTAAGTTCTGGTTTATAGATTAAGTACAAATTACTGGGGCTTTGTGGAGAGAGGGAGTGAGAGAGAGAGAGAGAGAGAATGTGTGTGTGCTAGAGACAGTAAGAGAGCGGGAGAATTCCCTGATGTATTAGATATTTTCAAAGTTCTAAACATAAGGTCTAAAAAGGAACATCTTGCCTAGAGCAATGTATACTGACCTAGATTTCCAGCTTGTCCGCCTTTTCTATGGGTTTTGCTACATTGCTATTAATAAATCTAGTTTTTCCATTTTATCTCGAAAATTACAATTCAAGCGTTTATACAAAAACGAACGGAATGATCGACTTGTCTTTCAATGAAATTCACAACACATAACTAGGAAAGAATTCAAAGATCTAAACATGTTCAGCGATGTTTAGTTCGGCACCTCTCAACGATATTAGGCTAGAGCTGGCAATAATAGGGTAAAACGAAAAAGGAACTAGTATTGCTATAGGCGTGCCAACTGTCTCACGTGAACAAAACTGCTACCAAAGACACTAGAAGAGAGAGACGGGACACGGCTGGTTTGACGCGCAATTAACGAGTGGTATCTAACATATCTTTTGTGATGGCATAGTTGCATTTTCATATGTGTATATTTATGTATGTTTGTATGTCTTCTATACTCATTTACACTTTTTGTGACCGTCTACGCACGTCGTGGTGATTGTATGTATATATTGTTTTTAAGCGAGTATGTATGTGTATTTTATACTCACCTACTCCACTTGTGACCCTCTATGTAACTCTCCAGCATGTCTTTCATGATTGTGTAATCCATCTTATCCTTCCGAGAGAGATTCTCACTGCTGATGTTGTTCAGTTTGTCTAAAAAATACTCCGCTAACTCCTGGGTAAAGAGTGAGAAAAAAATAAAGAGAGGTGTTACGCAGACAGAGATAGACAGACAAAATATCCTGTCTGGTAAATATGAGTAGAAATATGAGAGATGCTGTTACACAGATACATACACTTTGTGTTTCCTTTTTTTCTCCTCAGTCTGTATCTCTCAGATAGAGATAATATATACATCTCTCTCTCTCTCTTTCTTTTGATATCTCTGTCTCGTTCTTCTTGCGCTCTCTTTCTCTCTCTCTCTCTCTCTTTCTCTCTCTCTCTCTCTCTCTCTCTCTCTTTCTCTCTCTTTCACTCTTTCTATGTCCATCTCTCTTCTCCCTCCTTCAACTTTTTTTTCTCTCTCTCTCTTACCTTCTCTCTCTCTCTTTCTGTCTTTCTCTTTCTCTCTTACCTTTTCTCTCTCTCTCTCTCTGTCTTTCTCTCTCTTTCTCTCTCTTTCTCTCTCTTTCTCTCTCTCTCTCTCTCTCTCTCTCTCTCTCTTTCTCTCTTTCTTGTTACCAGAAACTGAAGTTTTTTCTTAAGTTTTCCCACTACTCACCTTCCTTATGTCCATCAGTTCAAGATCAAACTCCTCCAGACGATCACTGTTACGATAATCTCCGAGATCGGACGCAAATTGAGGCCGATCTGTCAGTCTCCAGCTGAAGAACTTGCGCTGTAACAATGTCAGGCGAGTGTGCTCATCACCTGGCCACAACAATTACCATAAATAAAGTGGATCCCACGCTTAGTTCAAGCATGGGAGAACCAGGAGTAAGGTCCTGATTGTTCTTGGCATACGGCATTATGAGTTAGTAAGTTTGCCATTGCTTTCCTTGCATTTTTACTTTGGCCGGGTCTTAAGACATCTAGCTATCTTTTAGTGCCGGATGGACACTGAGGAGCAATGAAAAATTGACTTGGTCCGGACTGGGATTCGAACCTCGGACCTCTGACTTAGTGGAAAACTGTTCACCAGATGAGCCACCGCTACCCACAACAAGTACCATAACAAAAACGATAATTAACGACGATAGTCAATTACATGAGAAACAAGAGATGCGGGAAGAAAGGCATGGCTTTGGTCGATCAAATGCCTAACAAAAACTGCGGAAAGGTTTTCTTGAAATTCCAAGTGGTGAGTTTGGTTTTTTATCGAGAATTTTGGGGAGTATCATAAATATCCGTTTATAGGTGTTTGAGAAGCGCTGTAGTAAAGTGAGTTTAGCTATTGTAAAGACTGCCGCTAGTGTTCAGCATTGTAACCAAGAACTGACAGAAGTATATGATATTTCGCATAGTTTTTAAAATACACAGAAAAACGATGCTTGCTTTCACAGACATTAGAAATCTAGATTAACAAAGCAAGAAAGACCATTGTTAAATATTATAGATATCACGAGTAAAATGAGGAGGAGGAGGACAGGGAGGAGCAGAGGAATAAAGGGAAGGGAGGGAGAAAAGGAGGATGAAGGAGAGGTGGAAGAGGAATGGGAGGATGAGAGGGAGAAAAAAGAGGAGGAGGAGAGAGAGGAAAAAGAGAAGGAAGATGAGGGGGAGCAGGAGTAAGAGAAGGGGAGGAGGACGAGGGGATGGAGAAGGAAGATGAAGAGGAGGAGAAAGAAGAGGAGAGAGAAGAGGTGAAAGAGAAGAAAGGGGAGGAGGAGGAGAAGGAGGGAAGAGAGGAGGAGGAGGGGGAGGAGAGGGAACCGAACGCGAAGAAGGAAGAGATTTAGAAAGAGGAAGAGGAATTAGAGGAAGATGAGGTGGAGGAGAAAATTGAATAATGGAATTAGAAAGAGGAGGAGATGAAGAGTTAGAAATGGGAAGAGGAGGAGGAGGAGAAAATTGAATAATAAAAGGCGGAAGAAGAGGAGATGAAGAGTTGGTGTCGATGGTGATCATGGCAATGATGATGATGGTGTTGAAAATGTCGATGATGATGATGATGATGATGATGATGATGATGATGATGATGATGATGATGATGATGATGATGATGATGATGATGATGACGACGACGAGGAGGACGATGATATTGAGATAATGATGATAATGATGGTAATAAGGAGTGGAACGCACTTACCTTGGGCTAAAATCAAAAATGATATAAAACAGATGAAAACTGCAGGGATCGACATTGTAACTCCAGAGGTAGATCTTGCCTTGTGAGGATCTGTAAGGTGAAGGTTACAATATGGTATCTGTCTTTTCTTTATATTTGTTAAATTGATATAATCTAGGATTGTGCCATTGCATTATAGGTTCGCCTTATGATTTTGTTTACAATTTAGAGAAAAAAAGTGTTAACTGTACTGAATGTTCAGAATGTTGCGATCAAATTTGAAATTAGGGTTTTAATGCTTGTGAGTTTTCATAGAAATTTACCGCCATGTTGATTGTTAGAATCTGTTTGGTTTTTTTTTCTTTTCTTGTTCCATTTTTTTTTCTTTTACATTCATCGAAGAAAATGATTCTTAAGGGATTGTTTTCAACTTGACAAACTTACCCAAGATCAATTTGACAATCATTATGAATAACCTTATTTTATGGATAATAATTTACTTAACGTAATAACATCAATTCAAGCAACTTGTTAGTAATTTTCTTTTTGTTTCTTAACAAATATTCCTCGACAGATACACAGTTTTTTTTGTTGTTCGGGGATTTTATACATTTTGTAAACGTTTGCTTTTTTTTTTTT
>BLXT01001919.1:0-13893 GCA_019648995.1 Plakobranchus ocellatus
CGCTTAATGGTGGACTGGGTATACCAATAATCAATCAATCATTCTTTGTCAATCTGCCTCTTCTCTGTTTCAGGCCGTCGTTATATTTATCTAATTTCATTATTTTTCTTTCGCTTTCCGATTTTTTATATCCCACAGACTCTATATCGCTTTTTCCTAAATATATATATATATATATATATAGAGAGAGAGAGAGAGAGAAACATGCTCTATTTCTCTATATCTCTCTCCTCTCCTCTCCTCTCCGTCTCTCTCTGTCTCTCTCTTTACAACGTTTTCTCTTTTCATTTATGTCTCTGTCTATCTTTTGTTCTCTGTCAATCTTTCTTTTCTCTCTATCTGGACGACGTTATATTTAGCTTCTTTCATTCTTTTCTCTCGCTTTGCCAATTCTGGATAACCCAAAGACTCCACCCCCCGTTCTCTGTGAAATAGAGGGAGACAGAGAAGCATGCTGTTTTATTTTATGCTTCCGTTTTCATTTATTTCGTTTTCTTTTTTTTTCCCCTTTTTGGTTATGTTCTCTTTTACCTCCCATTCCTTATTCTCTTTTTATCTTTCTCACTCTGTCTTGCTTTTTCTTGCCTTTCGTTGTTTGTCTCTTTCTTTCTCTTTCTTTTCCTTTCTCTGTGTCTCCCTTTCTCTTTTTTTTTCCTCGTCTATCTCTTTCTCTTCGATAATCACTATCTCTCTCAGAAATATGTTTTTTTCTGCATTTTTCTTCCTTTTTTCATGGCTTTGTATGTTTTTCTGCGACTTCCTCAACAATGTCTCGGCGCCCTTTTTTTATACGTACCGCCAATAGCCTCTAGAAAATACTATTATGTAAATACATAAGCTTATTTGGTCAATATTAAACAAATATCTCACTCATGAAAAAGTAGAATGTCTTTGTAATCAAGATTAATTGAACATGTTGACCAATCAAATATCCTTTTATTTGTCCTCCTTAATGCGTAGACATATCCGAACTTTTTAGATAACATACGTGGGTGCCAACTTTTTGGTTTTGACCGTAAAATCCGTTCTTGTTAATCACGAAAGCCTGTGATCCGGGTTTTCAAAATTTTGATGAAAAAGAAGAAGAGCGCGAGTAATTTTCGTGCGCAATATGTGTACATGATGAGAAATCTTTCAGTTCAAAGTTCGTTTCTGGCTTCAACTCTTTCACTTCCGATCCTGTGATATCAAGGACTGATACGTATATGTCTTTATCTATCTGAATTGCATTGAACAATATTTTTTTTTATTATTATCGATGTGACCCAAGTATCCAATTTGCGTACCATAACTTTTATTCGACATTCTGAGTAAGGGAACCGAGTAACTTTTGCGTCACTGTAATATCACTGTGCTCACTACATGTTCTTGTGATTGTGAGCCCGATTATATGCTATTGATGCTTGGAATCAGTGCATAGGGATGCGCAGGTAGCATTCACATGAAAATTCAGAGAGTGGCCTTTTAATGCTCATAATAATCTGATGGTAGAGAAGCAAAAGCCACCAACCTGCGTTTAAGGGTGCCTTTCTCATTCTTCGTTGGCCTTCCTTCCCTTGGCGCTGGACATAGGACTTCGTAATAAGCCAAGGGGAAAAACCCACAGGCTTTTAGGAATGTTTACTCGGTCACAACCTTGGATTAAGACGTATGAACGAGGAAATGAGGTTTGGATGTAAATAAATGCCATTCCTGTCATAGATCCAACTGTCTTCTCAGTGTATTTGCGTTACATTTAGACCTAAAATAAGTCTTGCCGTAACATACAAAAAATTCTAAAAGCTTAAACTTATTTATTAGTGAAGGGTTTGTCCATCAATGTGTCCATTTTGAGTGGTGAGTGGGCAAAAGGCTAGATCGCCTCCTCAAGTTGATCCTCACATTGCATACACTATACAAGTTCAGGGCGAGTCTGAAATAAGCAGGAAACGGCTAGGTCGTTGTTTTCTTTCGTCGCGTTAAATTTACACCATGACGATCTCGTAAACAATTTTTTTTATCTTACAAAGAAAATTGAATGTTTTTTCGGACCAGATAAATCGATTGTTCGTATTTTGAAAACAAATGCTCAAATTTTGCCTTTTTTTAAACTTTAGGTTTTTTCCAGTTTTTGTCGTCCGATTGAGAATATAGATATTAGAGATTAACCGGCATACATTTATGAAATGAGTATCTAGGAGCCTGGGACATGTATTGGATGGCGCTGTCAGTAAATGCATTTTTTAGGCGGCCGACACATTTTCGTCGCTGTGAATTTGATACAGTCACATATTTTTCACTTGCCATTTTTCTCCAACATGATACAAAAGTAAATTGAAAACTCTTTTGAAGGGACAGAGGACGTCCATTGATCCCTACTTGCTAGCGGAGAGCCCGCACATAAACCAGCAGTAGGCAAGGGGAAACCTTTGCTGTAGCTTCCCAAGGAAAAAAACCCTTGTGCCATGTGCAGCAGGTGGCTCCAAGTCGTCATCCAGTGTCTGCTCGCAAAATTAATATTAATCAAACAGCCAAAATAGCAACATGGAATGTGCGTGCACTGCATCAAAAAGGAAAGTTAAAGAATATTATAAAAGAAATGGACAGAATCAAAAGTAATATCCTAGGGCTTATTGAGGTAGGATGGACAGGGGCAGGTAACATGAAACTAGCTAGCAAAACTCTAATTTGAAAGAAACGTTGGTATCTTATTCGATGTAACGACGGTAAAAAATTTGGGGAGTTGGTGTCTAATTTCAGAGAGAGTACTTGTAGCTAAATGGTAGCCAAACCATTAAATCTAGGAATTATTCAAGTGCATGCACCAACATCTAACAGTGAAGATGTAGAGGTAGAAAAGTTTTATGAAGAAATAGAACAAGCAAAAGGCTATCTAAAATCCCAGGATATCATAATAATGAGATGAAAGGGTAGAAGATGTTGTCGGGTCCAGTGGCCTAGGGACTGTAAATGATCGTGGAAGTAGGCTAATTCAATGGTGCCAAATCAATGATTTTACCATTACAAATACTTGGTATCGAAACCACCCTAGGGGACAGTGGAAGAGTCCCGGTGATAGAAGTAGAAACAAAATAGATTACATTCTCATTCAGAAATGATTCCGAAGCGCCGTCAAAACATCGAAATCTCTGCCGAAAGCCGACTGTGATTTAGACCGTTTTCCATTCATGTGTAAATTTGAGATAAAACTTAAGAAATTAAAGCCTATCACAGGTGTCTGAGGGTCAATTTGGGGTCCCAAGGTCGAATTTGGGATTTTATATGTTTCTATGTCTTTAACTATTCGGTTCAACATTGTTTATAACTTTTTTTTCACAGAAATAGGCCCAAATTATTCTAAAATGGCTTTTTCGTGAGCCCTCCCCCACGACCAAAATGCCCCAAGAATGTCAAAAATATGAAAATTTCGACTACTTTGAATAAAGGAAACCAACGATCCTGTAAAACAGAGCCCCAACTATTTTGTATCCTCGTGATCGGGAAAATCTCTGCTCTTCAACGAGACACATATCTAAATTTGTTTAGATAGATTCCCTCCAATATAATTCAAATAATACGTAGATTCAAGCATTCCATTGGTTACTAGAAGAATAACAACGTATTGACCCCGATCCTTGTTCGCATGCTCACCGAAACTGGCTCGGGGCAAAAAAAAATTATGGGAGATATTCATGCCAGGTTGTCTTTTTCCGAGTCAAAGCTCTTAGAGAAATCTCATTATTTAATAAAAGCCACGTTACTTTCGAAAAATATATCAAAATTGCACTTTAATGATATAAATCAAGTAATATTTAACATTGATTCCTCAACCACGCGGTTTCTTGAAATTTTTTTCACATAAGCCAAAAACAAATTTGGGGGGGGAGGAGGGGGCAATCGCAATTATTTTCATTTGGCCGACTTCCGTCCCTGCTGGCTGCATGTAAACAAAGATTCAGATGGACACTGACGAATTTCGTTTGCAGACAATTTTTTCATTGTTCTCAAAACTTTTTTGCTCGCATCAAAGTCGATAATCCTATTAATTAGGTAATTAACTGTATGCATATCAAGGCCTAGCTTTTTTTTCATTGCCGATATCAATGTGTAGAAGTTAGGTCTAGTTGTGGATCTAGAGTCCTGCTAAGAATGATTCAGCTACAAGGTGTCAATACAGTAAGATTGATTAGATGTTAGGACACCCTTGTATTGCTTATTGATCTATATCTAGTCTAGAGTAATTTATAAATTATAATCGAGAATAATTTTTTTCCAAATCTAAATCTATATTTACGTTGTTTTTCTTTATTTCCTAGAAAAAATGTTGGGCCTAGCGATCTATATACATATTTAGGCTCCGATTGAGATTAGACAGTCCATAATAAGGCCTATATACGAAGACTACAGGGGAAGACAGGCGGTAGTCACAAAATATCAAATCCTTAACTAATCCCATCAGCCCTTAGCTTTATTTTGTTTTAAAAACATATACAGGGGAGGAAAGGCCATAGTCCGGAGATAAGAGGACACTTAAAAAGCTGTCCTGTGAAATTTCATTTTTCTCGGAACTCTTTTTTTGTGACATCTGACCTTTTTTCCCTGTACTTTTCTACATATATCTATGTATATATATATATATATATATATATATATATATATATATATATATATATATATATATTTATATATATTATATATATATATATATATTGTGTGTGTGTAATTTATATAGCCATGCCTGAGAAAGCAGGCCTGAAATGTAGAAATCAGCTACCTTAGCTCGTCAACGTGTTGGGACTAGTAGCAGCGCTTTGTCCTCATCAACATCAAGCCGTGCGCCCCCACCAAAATGACCACTAACGTTATTTTAGAGCACATTATTTCTGTTCATGAGTCAGTATCTAAGCACAAGCTTGGCATGTTTCAAGACGGAAGATCTGTCTCAGGCTAGTCATGGAGAAAATCTCTTCGTGAACTTCCAGATGCTCAAAGCTCTCAATACTCCCTTGGCTGGTCCTCTGTGCTTTCAAAGCACTCTTCAGCTTCATGTGTACGCAACACAGAATTTGGGGTATGTATGCAAATTAGTTTTAAGTGTGTAGTACTACTTGTGAGCTAAACATCAGCTCCACTTCTACATCCCCTCTTCTTGCGGCAAAGGATAATCCTAACTTCTAAATGGACTTACTAATCAAAATCCAAGAGACAAGATTGCTATAGCTGTGCTTAACAAATATAAGACTCCAAACAACATCATAGAAGTACGAGGGATGTCCGAAAAGAAACAGGAAAAGGGGCATAACTCAAAGAGTTTTGATCAGATAAATTTGAAACTCACAGAGATTATAGTTCACTCTTCCACTACTTCTCAACGTAATCCCCGTGGAGATCGATGCATTTTTGCCAGCGCGACAGCAGCGAATTGATACCCACTCGAAAGAAATCAACGTCAAGATTATCAAACCAATTTCTCAATTCACTGATGAGGTCATCTTCTGTCTCGAAAGCCATGCCTCCTAAATGGCGCTTCAAGGGTCCAAACAAATGAAAGTCAGAGGGTGCCAGGTCTGGACTGTGGGCAGGATGAGGAAGAATTTCCCAACCGTACCGCTGCAGCTATTGCTGTGTAAGGTTTGCTGAATGAGGGGTCGCATTATCGTGCTGAAGCACAACACCCCTTCTCAAGAGCCCAGGTCTTTTGCGACGAATTGCTTCTTTAAGGCGGTAAAGAGTGCTGCAGTATCGGGCAGCATTGATACACTGAACCTGTGGCAAAATGTCTAAGAGGATCACACCTTTCGCATCCCAGAACACGGTAGCCATCACTTTAGCTGCGGACCTCTGCACTTTGAACTTTTTTGGTGACAGGAGATGATGGATGTTTCCAAGTCATGGAGTCGCGCTTTGTCTCTGGGGCATTCAGATGGACCCAAGTTTCATCACCAGTAATCAGATTATCAAAGAGGTGTTGTTTGCTTGAAAGTCTCCACCAGGCCCTACACCAATATGCGTCGTATCCTCATCTCCATTGTCTTATTGGCATCGCTGCAGAAGGCGTTGCGAAATTACAACCCTTTGAAGCTTGTGATCCTCCGTTAACATTTTTTTGGAACCCATCTTGCAGACACCTTCCGATATCCCAAAGTGTCATGGACTATTTCATGAACTGTACTCTTTGGAATTTCGAGTTTCAAAGCAATTTCGCGTATCTTCATCCTCCTGTCACATCTAATGAGTTCGTCAACACGAGTTGTGTTCTCCTCGTTGGTCGATGTTTTCGGGCGACCAGACTTTGGCTCAACACCTAGACTGGTTCGGCCCTCCCCAAACCAAGTACACCATTGATACACTCTAGATCTTGACATAGCACCCTCACCATATGTTTCTGCTATTTGTTTGTGAATTTTAGAAGGTTTTGTTCCTTTCGAAAACAAAAAACGCACAACAGCTCTGTCCTCCAGCTTTGACCACTCTTTGATGGGGGTAGCCATATTGGAACCAGTAGTGTTCAATAGTGCGTTCATCAATGGTGCAGAAACTGCGCACCGTGAAAGTTAATTTGTTGTACTGGTGTTTCCCGTTTACAGAATTAAAAAATATGGACTGGTTCAAGAATTATGCCCCTTTTCCTGTTTCTTTTCGGACATCCCTCGTATAAGAATTATGGTCAGAGAGGAAGAATTCACTTAGTGAAGTCATAGACTAAAACATTCCAAATAAATATTTGAAAAAGAGCACAAGAAATGGATAAACAAAGAAATACTTGATTTAATGGAAGAAAGGCGCAAATCAAAACATGTAGAAGCCAAACAAATGCAAAGACCTAAACAGAAACATTAAAATAAAATGCAATACAGCGAAAGAAGAATGGATTAATCAGCAATGTCAAGAAATAAAGCAAAAGCTAAATATAGACAGCAAATTCATGCATGCTAAAATTGAGGACATCAGTGGTAAGAAAATCAAATGCAATAGCCCTGGCTGCATCAAATCAAAAGACGGAACAATTGTAATAGAAAGGAAGGAAATACTAAGCTGATGGTCAGAATATGTTAAAGATCTTTTTAACGATGATAGAGGCAAAAAACCCAAACTAAAGAAAAAATTAGAAGGCCCAACTGTCCTTAAAAAAGAGTTAGTTGCAGCAATAAAGAAACTGAAAAATGGAAGAGCCACAAAACCAGATCATATACCATTAGATATAATTAAAGCATTAGATGATTTAGGAGGTAATCCTTACCATCTGCGGTCCCTGCGGTGTTTGTTTAGGCCTACCGATAATATTGACGAAATGAAGTGATTTCAGTTGATAAGGTCCGATCTAGAAAAAAAACTCGAGAGATCTTAGGAAATTGTGTTTCATTTTCACACTACCGCATTTGATATCCAAATCGGACGAATCAACTAAAACCCGTTTATTTTCGACAGATTTATCTGTTTCGTAGGGACCGCAGATGGTAAGGATTACCGATTTAGGAATAGATCTGACAACAAAACTTCTTAATGCAATATACGATAGTGGTACAATTCCAGCAGATCTTTGTAAATCTGTTTTTAGTAGTGCTACCTAAATCACCAGGAGCAACAGAAAGTGAACTTAATAGAACATTCAATTTAATGAGTCATTTTTTAAAATTCTTTATGCTTTTTAGTGCATAGAATGTGCAAGAGTCTTAGACCAGAAATAGCTTTTCATCAGTTTGGCTTTATGCCTGATAAAGGGACTAGAAACGTAATATTCAGTTTGTCAATGCTTATGGAAAGGTATATAGAAATACAAAAAGATCTCCACCTCTGTTTCAATGATTACTGACAAAGTAAAACGTGTAGAGCTGTTTCGTATGCTACTAAAATTAGACATCGTTGTGAAAGATCTGGAAGTAATGAGAAATTTATACTGGGATCAGACTGCATCTGTAAGAATTAAAGGAGAACATAGGATTTTAAATCCATCAAAAGAGGTGTGAGTCAGGGATGTGTACTGTCTCCTGATTTTTTAGCCTATATAGTGAAACAATCTTAAGGAATCTTGATATTTAGGGCTTAAAAATAAATGGAGAGAATCTTAAAAATCTCAGGTATGCAGTGATAGTTTTAATAGCAGAATCTGGCGGTCAACTCCAAAAACTTCTAGCTACTGTAGTTTCAGAGAGCGAAAGGATAGGCCTGTCTTTGAAAGTAAAGGAAACGGAATGTATGGTCATTTCAAAGAATTTTTTAACCCCAAGTGCAATTTCTTTAGCAAAATGGAACAAATCAAAAAAGTCAAAAAAGTTAAAACTTTAAATATCTAGGTTACCTGACAACATCAGATGGCAGATGCACAAGAAAATAAGTAATAGAATAGTTATGGCCAAAGATGCATTCAAAAAAATGAAACCAAATAGAAACGTAAGTATGTAACCAAAATAAGGGTAATAAAATATATGTATGGTCAGTACTTTAGTATGATCTTGAGTGTTGGACAATAAACGACGAAACAGAAACAAAGTAGAAGCAGTAGTGATGTGGTTAATCAGAAGAATGATGACGATATCATGGACAGAATAAAGGTCAAATGAATTGGTACTGAAAGAGGCTAATCTTGAGCAATCACTAATTAAAAACCATAAGACAGAGGCAGCTACAGTTTCTAGGCCATATTTGCCGACACAAAGGTTTGTAACACTTAGCAATCAATGGAAAGATTGAAGGTAAAAGCAGCAGAGGTAGACAGAGAGTAACTTTTATTGAAATTATTAAGTCATGGGCAATAGGCAAGAGTAGCAATAACAACTTTGTAAGGTTAACTAAGATAGGTTTGAGTGGAGGAACATGATCGCCAATGTCTGTTCCACACAAGGTACCTGATGATGATGATGATTCAAAGAAGATTTTGATAAGTATTATTCTGATGTAAATTTCGTCTGATATTCTGTGTGAAAAGCTTGCTTTGCTTCTGTCTGAGCTCGCCAGGCGGGTTTGGGTGCCTACTTTTAGTTCTTGTGCATTTTTTAAATTTGAAATCCATTTTTCCTTCACAAAAAAAGCCAAATCATTAGCTTCAAATGCCTTTCTGCATCTTTCAAATGTTTAATATGAGTCTAAAATGAAATTCTAAGACTCCGAACTTTGTACAGATTATAGGTCTGGATGTAAGGAAATTCGGTATTGTTTACATCCGTGCCCCATTCTGGCTAAACCTCGTTACAAACCAGGTTAGGTCATTGATAAAAGCTGCCAGATCACTTTAGACACTAAAGATTATTATGATTATCTGGCTGAAATTTTTTTTTCAAAAACGCCTCCTCAAAAAATTATTAATTATTCAATTAAAATTATTTTAAAAATATATTTTCTTTAGAACAAAATATTCCAGCACACGAAACAAAAAGCCGAAAAACAAAATTTGAATTTTTTGTCTGAAAACTGTGAACCATATAACAAACCTTTTCTTCTGATGTAATTAAAAAATTCAATGAATAAATCTAATGAGTCGGCAGCAGGTCCTGATGGTGTGTACTATCAGTTACTGAGGCACCTTCCTGAATCCTGCCTGCATATTCTCCTTAAACTTTTTCATAATATTTGGACCATTTGGGACATCCCCCCCCCCTCCCCATCTTGGAGGGAGGCTTCGGATGGTGAGTGACCAACTGGTTGATGTGCTTGAGTCCAGTAACCTACTGTCCAAGGTACAGTCCGATTGTATGAAGGGCTATAGCACATTCGACCACTTGGTCAGACTGGACGCCTTTATCAAAAAGGCCTTTGCCAGAAAAAAAAACAACTTCAAGGGATTTTTGGGACCTCGAAAAAGCCTATAATACTACATGGAAGTATTGAATTCTAATAGACCTTTTCCACCTCGATTTCAGGGGCAGGCTGCCCATTTTCATTTCAAATTTCCTAAAAGGCCGCCATTTTTAAAGTTTAAACGGAGAACACGTTTTCTTCTTCTTTCCAATACGAAAACGGTGTTCCCCAAGGCAGTATTTTATCACCTAACCTATTTCACTGACAAATAAATATTATAATTAACTCTATTTCTAAACATGTAAATGCATCTTCATTTTTAGACGATTTTTCCCATTTACGCTGAGGGTAAACACCTGCCGCATCTTGAGCGCACCATTTAATTGTGTATAAATAATGTTCAAAATGTGTCTCCGAGAAGACAAAGAATTTACACTGAGCCCACACTTCAGCCGGATGGGCAGCCGATACAGGTAAGGGGTGAAGCCAAATTTTTAGGGTTCATGTTTGACCAAAAAAATAAATTTTACAAATCATGCTAAATACTTAAAAAACAAATGCTTGAAAGCATTGAATTTATTACGCGTTGTGGGCCAAACGGACTGGGGTTCGGATAGAGCCACCCTTCTTAAGCTTTACCGCATCCTAGTCCGATCCAAACTGGACTATGGAAGCGTAGCATATGGCTCGGCAAAAAAACACGTTCTGAGAGCCTTGGACCCTATACATCATCAGGGCCTTCGTGTTGCCCTCGCAGCTTTCAAAACGTCGCCTATTAAAAGCTTCTTCGCCGAGGCTGGGGAGCCCTCTTTAGAACATCGGCTAACCAAGCTAGCCCTTTACTTTTCATTAAAATTAAAGTCGTTGCCACATAATCCGTGCAACGATGCTGCATTTAATGCTCCATTATCTGACTTCTTTACCAATTTTAAGTCGGAACCAAATCTTATTGCCAATACCTTTTGAGCATATTAAGAATTCCAAAATCAACCTACATACGATCGATGATAACCAATACGTCCAGTGCAAACCACCGTGGAGGAGCACAGGTTAACTACCATATTTCACCAACTTAACAAAAGAAGGAAGATACCAGCGAAGTGGCCTATCAGATAGATTATTTTTAGAATAAAAGAAAAGTTTTCCAACCACTATGTCCGTTCTCCTGACGGCTCTGGACTGGAGGATCGCCCAGACTGCTCGAGGGCAACTTGCCTGAGAGACGGGTCCTCTGTCTTCAATGCTTAGCTCGAGGGAATAACCTCGCGCTCACCGAAATAAAAGAACTCCTTTAATACCATAATATTTTTTTATCTACAGCGATAGCGTGTCAGTCTTACAGGCTATTCAAAGCAAAAATTTCAAGGTTAAAGATATCAGGCGCCTGTGCAATTTAATCCGAAAATTTCCACCCTATGTTAAGATCTCGATTCCTGCTCACGTAGGCATCCGCGGAGAATGAGAATGTGGACAAACTTGCAAAGGCGGCTCTAAACAGAGCATCATCTTCACGAAAACTGATTTGTTGGTCCGATCTGAAACTTAAAGTAAATGCATACAGCCACACTATTTGGTAAGAAAATTGGGATACTGAGGGGGCAAACAAGCTCACGAAGCACTCCCTAACTTAGGAGAAGACCTCAGCAGAAGAGGTGAAGGAGCAGGTAGAAAACGGGAGACGATAATAATTATGTAGGCTTCAAGTGGGCCACACCTGGCTCACCCGGAGCTACCTTTTAAAACATGAGGAACAGCCTTTTTGCTTTGCCTGCGACAACCTTTACACTGTCCTGCATATTTCAATTGTATGCCAAGACTTTCAAGTCACCAGGGGCAAATATTTCAGTGTAACTAACATGAAGACTCTTCCGAGAGGTCAATCCCTCTCGCATAGTGGGTTACTTAAAGGAAATCGGTTTCTATAAAAAAAAATATCTGAGGCTTTGCACAGAATAATTTTCTTCATATGCTCTGTTGGAATTATAATGTTGGTTTTTTTTTTATCTTTGTTTTAATTTACTCAAGCATCTGATGGAAGCCTGTGAAAGAAAATGAATTATCAGAAACCCTGAGATCACTGCTTAATGTTGGATTGGGTATACCAATAATGAATCAATTAATCAGTCTTTATTCTATTTTAAGACATTCTTTAGTCTCCGTGGAGGTTCAGATTAGATCTAGACACTAGATCTGTGAAGATTAAAGCCAAGGGTTATTACATTGCTTTGACCAGCTTTGTTGAATAGATAATATATTTTTTCGCAGGACATTGAACAAAGGGAATATTGAGTATCAATGTCGATCTTTAAAGGCGTATAATATTAATAGAATACTATGGGAACCATGCCAGAAAAAAATGAGGCATTTATTTGATAATCTACTTTTGACTTTAAATTTCAGATCTTTTCCATCTTCATGTGTACATGTATATATTGTTCTTTTTTTTTTTCTTTTTATATCAATATCTCGTATTTGCAAGAAATTATATTCCACCATAATCTAGACTAGATGTTTTCTTTTTATTTAATATAGAATGGGTCATGATTTAAGAAATTACTGACACTATGTAGACCTGTCGCATGTACCCTTTTATTGTATGAGCTAAATTTTGAGTACTGGGGTACGAGATTAGGTAAATGAGGTATTGGACTAATGGCAGTAAATAGGCGATCTTTTTTGCATCTTTGAGAGTCGAACGTTCATCAAGCAGTCTCTAATATTATACTTTCATATTATGGAAATAACTAGAGTTCGATTGTTCTCGACATTGAGTATGTAAATTAAGGTGTAATACGGTATTTAGATGAATTTTCAATGCACTGACCTATTCTTGTGAAACATTCGAAATTCCTTCGAGTGAATGTGAAAATTCATGTGAGCACAATTTGGGATTGTTAGGTCTAATATAATGTATAACTCTGTTTTTTCATCACTGGCAGTAATAGTATGTATTTCGTATTGACTGAAACTGACCCACGACGCAAGAAGTGAAAAAAAAGAATAAAATTGTAAACTCAAGTTTATTACCTTTTTGAAATAGGAAAAAGGCAGAATGAAGAAAGATTTACAGCTAGCATGATCCATTAAAAAAAGTAAAGAAAGGCTATTATATGCATCTGAAGAACAATAATGATGAGAGTCAATCAAGGTATGCAACAACATTCTCGTTAGCTTAAATGTATTCATTTAAAGTAAATAATTGCACGGCTGTAGCCCATCTCCTTAGCAGAGACTTTCAAACTTAGATGCATTTAAATAAACCAAGGGTCCGTAATTTGTATGCAGAGTAAATTCTTTACCACTAAGACGCAATGCAAATATTCTAATTCCTCAAATAATAAGTTGGGCTTCTCTCTCTAGTCTGAGTATTTTCTCTCCCTATGTAACAAATTTTAACTCGCATAGGCCACAGGGAATAAAGTGTCCTTAGTTCTCTGCATTAGAGAGGTACCGAGGCTACAGTCGATAGGTCCGTTCTGAAAACAAAGCTAGAATCTATATTGGGCAAGTGCAGGCACGGTCCAGACATCAATATCAATTTAAGAGAATGATAAGCTCTCTCCTTAGCATTAATCCAAATTACCAGATTCGGTTGCCCTCTATGTAAATAAAATAAAGGTGCCGAAATTGCTGCATAGTTAGGTGTAAATTCTTTGTGGTAACAAACTAAGCCGAAAAGCACAAACCGCTTTTTTAATCTTAGAGTTGGCGCAGCCCGAACTTTCTTTACTTTCTCGTCCTGAAGGCTAATGGCTCCCTCGCCAAGCCGATGACAAGGAAATCCTTGCCCAAATACACACTGTATTGGTCTCACGGTAAAATTTGCCTGCTGAAACTGCCTGAGAGCTCCCTCAGAGTTTTCACGTAGTCGTACAGAATTGGAGTGTGGATCAATAGGTCATTCACGTAATCCACGTTCATCCCTCTCACATGCATCTTTCCCCGTGTGGGGCCCGGGGAAGAATAGGCTCCACCGTGGTTGCCGCGGGTCGTAAGAGGCGACCAAGGCAGGTTGTCGCCTATGGACTGCCTCTCGTCTGGACAAGGTGACATCTCTTTCTCCGCCTGGCTTTTGTCTTCTATCCCTACTTCCTTTCGTGCGCTATCGTCCCGTCTACTTCTCCTCCTGCTGTCCTCTACTTCTTTCTCTTCCCATGTGGAGTCTGGGATAGAATCGAC
>BLXT01001919.1:38838-50365 GCA_019648995.1 Plakobranchus ocellatus
GCAAGAGGGATATCATGTTATCTTGTTATGTTTAGGCAGTATCGTTGATAAGGTTTGCTGGGCTGTTTTATCATCTAGAGGTCCCAAAAGATGGTTTAGATCTCTATAGCCGTAATGATGACGTATATACCGGAAATTTAGGTCTGTACGTTTAAAAGTTAGCATGTTGGATAGTAAAATGCTGATGTATATTTTGAAGAAGCATTATAAAAATAATAGAGTAGAGGGGATAATAACTTGGACTTCTAGATATAACCAGTGCACTCTTCCACCAAAACTAATCTTCCATACAAAATTTAAAATCAATCTTTTCCGTGGTTCAGGAGATTTATGTAACATAAAATTCAAAGTAAACAAGTAATAGTATGGAGAGATTCTCAAGTTTTTCTTTCCCTTTAGCTTTGACTCGCAGCATACCGGTACAAAGTTCTGGAACATGATTTTGATTAAAATGTCTACCCGCAAATATTTATTTCGCATACTTAATAAGTTTCAATAGGGTTACAAAATGTCATTTTGTAAATCCCAGAAACATCTTTGAGATTTTAAAATGTGCCCATCTAGTATGGCATGATCTAGAGTAATAGATCTATATATATATATATTTTTTTTTTTTTTTTCAATTGGTATAGATATTAATTATTACACAGTTAAGCCGAGCTCCATTGTAAAAGGATTATTGGTGGTGGCGGTGGATATTATTATTATTTAGTAGCAGTTATTATTTAGAAGTAGTATCATCATCATCATATAGCAACAATAATTAAGACTATATTATGAACTTTAATAATAAGAAAAATAAAGTAAAAATAAAAATAAAAAACAGAAAAAATTCACAAGAAAAAATTATATCTGTGTGGAAGAAATATCCAGATGAGCTAAATAAAGTTTATAAAGACGGAAAAGGGAAGCCACTATTGTGCGATTTCTAAAGAATTTGGATGGTTTTTATCACTACAAGGGGGTTAGTTTATTTTTTAAGCCAACTTCAGAGGTATTGATGACTTAAGTAGTGATGACAGAACAAGAGTGATAAAATTGTTAAAAGTCATTTTATATCGACGCTTCAAAGAGGCTGTATTGGGCAATAAACTTAGATACACAAAGCCCATAAGTACAAATACATTCAAAATATCGCCTACAGGTGAGGAAACCTTTAAAATATATAAATATATATAAGACTGAAATATACCTAAACTTAAAAAACAAAAGGGAAAAAAGTGAAATATATGAAACAATTAGATATATAGAAGTGAAGGAATGGATCAATTAATTGTTAAATAACTGTGCCTCAAGTCGAAGTTATATTGAAATTTCTTAGCAGATTGGAGGGTTTTCCATGTTTACACTTAAGATGTCTCAGCTTTAGAATCGGTAATGCTTGGTTGGACATTTTCTGTTCGCCAGAAGAAACTCAGGATAAGAAGGGGAATCTGAGTCAGTGTTCTAGTCGGAGTCTAAGTTGGAGTCGACTCAGATTTTCCGTACTCCCTCTGCGAATGTGTCTACGTATTCAACTGCGATAACACTACTAGTATTACAATTAAGCCTTTGATGTTGACGACGACGTCTTGGATTCCATGTGCGACTCTTACTCTGACTCCGAATTGATATGCTCTTCTTTTTCCATCTCCACCATCACGGCCACTACTACTTCTAAACCGACGATTGCGACTTGGATTCCCACGGCGACTCTGACTATTACTACTTCTACAGGTACAAACATTTCTACTACTACTACAACTTCCACTAGTACTGCATTTCCTGCTGCTGCTGCTGCTACTACTACTCCTACTGCAACTACTTTTACTACTACTACTACTACTACTACAATTATTAAACTACTACTACTTCTATTCCTACAATAACTATACCACTGCTACTACTACTCGTAACAAGACTACTACCATTACTGACACTTGTAACAATGCGACTTCTAGCACAACTTTACTCCTAGTTTTACTATACTACTACTATTACTACTGCTACTGCTACTACAACTTCTACCTCCCACCACCATCACCTTACACCAGCATTAACTTACCATCAACACTTTACCACCACCACCAGCAACACTTACAAAGCAACACCACCTGAACACCAGCACCACCATCCACCACCTTGCCTCCGCCACCACTACGAAAACCACCACCATCAGCATCACTAAGCCAACAACTACAACCAACTTCACCTAACCGTCAACTCCATGATCAAGTCAATACTACCACTAGCCACCCACCACCATCACCACGACCACCATCAACAACAAAAATACCACCTCTTAAAAACCTCCACTATCTAACTACCACCTCCACCAAACATCGCTAGCAACATCCCCATCTAACCACTGCCACACGCATCACCGAACCACAAGCACCTCTTAACCACCACGACCAGAACAACTACTAGCGCCACCATCAATATGACCATCTAATGAACAGTTACCAGTAAACTAGGACCAATTAACCATCACGAAGACTAGCAACAACTTCAACCACCATAAACACCACCACAACCATTTGCAACCACCCTAACCTAACTACCATCACCTTACCGCGACTAGGCAACACCGCCACCTAAACAAATCCATTACCTTACCACCAGCACCACGTAAGCACTACCATCACCACCCTACTCTCACTTCTTCCTAACCATTACCACCTAACCACTACCACTATGACTATCACCATCTAACCATCATCATTATCACTACTATCACCTTATAACTACAACCACCACCATCACCTAACCAAATTCATCTTTTACCACCAGCACCACGTAAGCAACACTATCACCACCCAACCACCACCACACCCTAACCACTACCACCACCGCCTAACCCCCACCTACCACCACCATCCGCTTACAACCACCATCATTTACCTACACCACTACCCCCACTATCACTATGTTGCCACCACCACCATCACTAAACTAAACCTTACAACCAGCAGTTCCTTAGCACCACAATCGCTATCTAATTACGACCAACTGCCACCAGCACCACTAAATCACAACCACAACAACGGATCCACTACCACGATCACTGATCCTTCATCACCTCCACCAGTTAACCATCACCTTCACCACTGCCATCTTTCTTTACCACCACATTACCATGGGTCACCACTACCACGAATCAAAAAACCACAAGCACCTTTAGCAACACCTTACCACCACCATCATCAGAAGCATTATCTAACCATTATGACCATCTCTCCACCATTATTCCCACGACCACCACAAACAACAAAAAATCACCATCACTCTTAGCACCACCACCACCTCTTAAAAACCACTACCTAACCATGAACACCACCATTATCATCACAACATCACTACGACTATCACAAGCATTATCCAACCACCAGTACCATCTTTCCATCACCACTACTTCACCACAGCCACCATTATCCAACCACCACCTACGTTAGCCCCATTTAAACACCAGCTCAACTACCAGCAAGACTATACCAGAGCATCCACCAACGATCCACTACCACCACCACCTTAAGAACAGCCCGTCACTACCACTACCTAATCTCCGCCACTCCTACCACACCTACAAACGCTATCATCCGTCATCACCACTACTTTAAGGCTTAACAGGTAATCACCATCATCACCAACCCACCTGCGCCACCTCACCACCACCACTTTATTCCCACGACCACCACGAACAACAAAAAATCACCACCATCACTACCTTAGCACCACCTCTTAAAAACCACTACCTAACCATAAACACCACCACTATCTAACTACCACCTCCACCTTTACAATCACAATCAACTGACAGCCAATAATACGTAACCGCCACTCCCACCTAAATCACCAGCACCATCGCCATCTTACCACCACTACCTAACCACCATCACATTACCTAATCACCACAACTTAACTACCAACACCACTACGTAATCAACACCATACTACTAACCACCGCAACACGCATCACCGAACCACAACCGCCTCTTAACCACCACGATCAAAACCACTATCAAAACCACAATTCTCCCAGAGCACTACCTTCTACCACCACCACCAGCAAACACCTCAACCAACATTTCCACTACATTACTTCCACCACCAGTATGACCTAACCACCATTAATTAAACACGACCATCAGCACCACAGCACCTCACCATTACTTATCTTACCTTTACCATCAAATCACCGCCACCCAACCCGTACGACTTTTTCCATCATTACTACCTATACAACACAAACCGTAACCACCATAACCTTAAAACCACCACATATATTGACCACCACTTCACAACCACCAAGACCATCTGAACCATCAGCAACATACCACGTGTCCACTAGCACCACATAACCACCATAACCTTAAAACCACCACATAAATTGACCACCACTTCACAACCACCAAGACCATCTGAACCATCAGCAACATACCACGTACCCACTAGCACCACATAACCACAACCAGCATCACCTAGCCACAATTATACGAGCAGCATTACCACTATAAGCACCTACGCATCACAAACACCATCTTGCACCTAACTTAATCACTACTGCCACCTAACCACCACTACTACCATACCAACACAACACAATCACCTCTACCTAACGATTAATACATCATCTATCATCAATTAACCGGCACAAATTTAACCTCGACCACCAAAGTGAATCACAACCACTCTACCTAACCTTCACCGCCACCTCTACATCACCACGACCCACGACCACCACGAACAACCACCACCACCACTACCTCACCATGAACACCACCACTATCTAACTACCACCTCCACCTTTACCAGAAATCACAATCACCTGACAGCCAATAATACGTAACCGCCCTTCCACCTAATTCACTAGCACCATCGCCATCTTACCACTACTACCTAACCACCATCACACTACCATGTGGAGGTCACCATGTAACCTCCATCATCACCAATTACTCACCTATTTCAGCTAACCACCACCATCTTCCACCTAACCAACAACTTAATCACTACTGCCACCTAACCACCACCACTACCATACCAATCACAACACAATTACCCTACTTAAAGATTAATACATTATCTATCACCAATTAACCGGCACAAATTTAACTTCGACCACTACGCTTAATCACAACCACTCTATCTAACCTTCACCCCTTCTTATCCGCCACCATCTCTCCATCATCACCACTTACTCACCTATTTCAGCTAACTACCACCATCTTACCACCTAAGAAGTCACAATCACCTGACAGCCACCAATACGTAATGGTTACCAACACCTAAACATCAACGGCACCATTGCCATCGAACAACCATCACCAGTACCAGCAGTCTTACCCCGATTACAACCCAAAGCACGACCATTATCCAACCGACATCACCATTAAGCAGAGCATCACCATCACTTCCTTACCACTACCATAAACTTACCACCATCACGATCAAATAGCAAATACCACTAACCTGATAACTTCCACCAACACCAGCAACCACCATAATCAACAATTTCAATACCTTACTACTACTACTAGCACGAACTAACCAGTTTTAATTAACCACGACCATCAACTCCATACCTTCTCATCATTACTTACCACCTTTACCATCTAACCACTACTACCACCAACACCAGCAACCATCATACAACACTTCCACTACCTTACTGGCACCTCCAGCACGACCATCATTAATTAACCACGATCATCAACACCGCACCACCTCACCATTACTTATCCAACCACCTTTACCATCTATCCTAACAACAACCACTCCACGTAAAACTACCACAGCCTAATCACAACCACTCTAGCTAACCATCATTAGAACCTGACCACTATCACCTCAACGCCACCACCATTACCAAACCACTGCTACCACCAAATAACCTCCACCACAAAAAAAAACATCTCATTAGCAGTAGCACCTAAACACTAGTGGCATTATACCTTTCACTTGGCGCACTAATAACCACCACCAACATACCTAACCACGACTATACACACATCAGCACAAACCAGCCACTATCACCTCCATCTAGAACCTCACAACTTAACCACCCCTACGTTCATACCTCCACAACTACTTAACCATAACTTAACCACTACTACAATCTACGCACCATCACTGCCTAACCCATACCAACACCAACACCAACACAATCACCGTTTTCTACTCATCAAATACATCTTTCTCACCCACCAACCAGCACCACCTCAACCTCAACCGCCACATCCACCACCGCCACGACCTAAACAGCGCCATCACCATAACTTCAACATCACCACCACCACCAGCAACCAACCACAACCTCCACCACCAGAAACACTTTATCACCAACAACTCCACCAATTGGTTAAATTTTACCACCACTACCACCAGCAACACCACTACCTTAACACCACCACTACCATAAACTGGTATGGTGGTGTCATCATCACGTGAAGCATGATCCAGGCGCTACCACATCCTAACCATCATCACCATCAACTTCACTACTAGCACCAACTAAGTATTACCACCACCAGAAATGTCTCATAAACAGGACCACCTAACCACTACTATGACTCCATTACCACTACCATCACGAGCAACGTTGCATAACCCGCACCACTTCACAGCACCTTTAACACCATCTAACCACAACAACCATTTAACCATCACCTACCACTACGACCATCACCACCAACACTCTAGCATCACTCCCACCTAGCAAAACCACAAACAGCAGGTCTGACCATCAGCAACATCTTACCTTCATCACCACCAGTATCACCACCATCAACATCACTATAACAACAACGCAGCAGCAACGTCATCACCACCACTATTACCAACGCCTTAAGTGCACCACCTTCTCCACCAACTCCACTACCTGATCACCACCAGCAGCACCTTACCACTTACCACCTCAGTACTATTGACCACCTATGACCCACTTACACCAGCTCCATCTTACCGCCCCAAACCATCACCACTATCTTACAACCAGCTAAATTTTATCACCGCTACCATCAGCACCATAACTACCATAAACTCACAACTTTCTTAGCACACACATTGACTGCCAACTAACCACCATGCAAGTACCACCAAACGACGACCACACCATCACCACAATAACCACCTCGGCGAGGCATTGCAGGGAGTCATAGATATGATGATGTTCGTAGTTGTTGTGGTAGCGGATTCTCTAGTGCTAGCGAGGAAAGGAAGATTCTAGGGGTTGAGGAAAAAGTTTTCTAAAGAGGAGTAGGAGGAGAGAGGACGCGAAGTAAGAAGAGAGGAGGAAGAGGAGTAGGCATTGCAGTGAAGTGGACAACGTGAGGCCGCGGGCCATGCTGCGTTAAGGGATTTTCTTTTTTCGGCAGTGTTGTATAGCTAAATGAATATTCCGCCATCAAATAGGGAAGTGCGCTTTGCACGGAATCGGTACTTTTCATGGGCTAGGGATGCTCTCTTTAGCCTATGAGCTACAGGCTTGGCGTGAGCCTGACACCCATATATAATAGTTATCGCAGTACAGCAGTTTGTAGTTTTCTAGTGACGTTTTGACTTCGGCCAGGTGCACATATTTGGACGTTATGAGATAACTCTGACAGGGACTGCGGCGTGTTACCCCAGTTTTTGCCTGTCAGTAAAATGGTTTTTCGACCTTGAACCAAGCGCCACCAACTTTTCAAAGTGGTGGCTGAGACAGTCATAGGTTTGATCCGCTAGGAATCTCGGGGATTGTCTCGTTTTATGTTTACCAAACCGGATTGATGTCAGAAAGGTCGACCAGTTGCAGTCAGTTTCATTTCGGTCTGATGTGCCTCTTCCTATCCTCATAGATGCAAGTCACCGAATCGAGGTCTTTATTGAAAAGTTGTCGTAAGACACCCAAGACGGTACTTGCAAAAAGGGTTGATGGTGGCGGCAGTGGTAAGGTGGTGCTGGGTGTTTAGTAGTGGTAAACGTGGTCTTTGTTGTAGGTTAATGCTGTTCATTAGGTGGTGGTATTTAATTGACTGTGATGGTGGTAGTGGTTGAAGTGATTAGGTGGTCGTATCGTTGTTGGTAATGGTGATAACTTGATGGAAAAGTGTGTGTGTTAATAGTTTGATGGTAGGGGTGGTGATGGTAACAATATGACTAATTAAAACCTAGAAATAGCTGTTGGTGATATCAAGCTGCTGGTGGTAAGGTGATAGTCGTAGTGATGGTTACATGGTTAGGTGTTGCTGGTGGTTAGATTGTCGTAGTCGTCGTTTGGTTAAGATGCTGGTTGGGTGGTATTGGTGATCGTGGTTAGGCGGTGGTGATGAGGTATTGCTGGTTACGTGTCGCTGACGGTTGTAAAGTTGCGCTAGTGCTGGTTGTAAGGTAGCATGGCTGGTGGTTGTGGTAATTAGATGGTGATGGACGAAATGGTTATATGTTGTTAATGATTTGGTGTTGCTGGTGGTGCTTAGTTTCTGGTAAAGGTCGGGATGTTTTCACGTTCTTAATGGTGGTGGTGGTGATTAGGGTTGTAGTTATGGTGGTAGTGGTGCTCAGGAGTATGTGTGGTGGTAAGATGGTGGTGCTGGTGGCACTGGTGGTGGTGGTAAGGTGGTGCTAATGATGAGGTGTCTGGCGAAAATGGTGGTGGTTATTAGGTATAAGTTGTGGTAAGGTGATTGTGGTTCTTAATAGTGCTGATAATGCTGATGGTTGGCTGGGAGCCGTGGTGTCTTCGAGAGTTGCTTTTTTATTTTTTTTTTACAAGGTTTATTTTAAAAATGAGTTGATGGTGATTAGCTCATATGCTAGTATAAGATGTTGTTGGCCACAGTGTTCGTTAGATCAATTAGTGATTAGGTGGTAGTTGTTCTGGTACGTTCATGCTAGTGATGAGATGGTCGTGGTGATGGTACTAAAGAGATGGTGGTGGCGATTGCAAGGTTACTGTGTTGGTCTGATTCTATTGCTTATGTTGGTGTTGGTATGAGGTGTGGTGATGGAGATCGTTAGGTGATGATGGTGGCGGTAAGATAATAGGCTAGTGGTTGGTTGGTAGTATTGTGGTAATGTGCTGGTGGTGGTTATGGCTAAGAGTGTTTTTGGTGATCATGTTGTGCTTTCTGTTACGTAGTGTTGATGGTGGTTATTGTGGTAAGATAGTGCTGGTAGTTAAGTGTTGATGTTGGTCATGGTGCTGGTAGTGAGGTGTTAGCAGTGGCGGAAATGGTGGTTAGGCGATGGAGGTGATGGTCGTTGTGGTTGTTGTTGGGTGATGTTGGTGATGTTGATGGTAACGTTGTGATAGTGGTAAGTAGTGGTGGTCAAGATGAAGTGGTGGCGGTTGTGGTCATGGTGGTGTTCGTTAGGTGTTGGTGGTGGTAAAGATGGTGGGTGTTGGTTTTTATTAGTCCTGCTGTGCTCCTAAAAGTAAGGAGGTGCTGGTGTTTATTTCATGGTGGTGGGGTTCAGTGAGTGTTGCATATGGTATTGGATGTGCTGGCGATTAGGTGATGTTGTTTTTTGTGGTTTAATAATCTTTGTGGTTATATAGTGGTGGTCCAGCAATGGTTGTGGTGCTGGTGCTTGTTATGTGGTGGTTGTATGATAATGGTGATAAAAGAATGGTGTTCGTTAGGTGCTGGTAGTGTTGCTTAGGTATTAATGCTCGTGGTAGTGGGTTGATGGTGATAGTGGTGGTCAGGTGGTGGTGGTGTTGGTGATGGTAGTGGTGGTTAAGTTGTGGTGATGGTCAGGTGGTACTCGCGGTTCTGTTGGTGTCGGTGATAAAAAATGATGCTGTAGTTTCATGTTTCTTACTGTGGTTAGGCTTTGGTGTGTTTAGGTGGTGCTGGTGTTTCGGTGCTGCTGGTGCATAGGCGGTTATGGTGGTTTTGATTATAATAACGCTGTTGGTGAAAAAAGATTAGGTGTTGCTAAGTACCTGTGGTAAAGTAGTAGTAAGAAGCAGTAAAAGGAAAGTTCGGAAATTAACCGGAAAAATGGAATAACTCAAAAAGTATTTCATTGATAAGCATAGTTCAGATTAATTCATCGGCTACTTTTCAATGTAGTTCCCAAGTAGAAGTATGCATTTTCACCATGGAGGGAGAAGCGTGTATCCTGTGCGAAAAAGTTTGCCTAAACCAATAACGAAGTTGACCAATGAGTTCATCTTCATCCTCAAACATTTTGCATCCCAGATGCCGCTTTAGGGGCTCAAATAGATGTCTAAGGGTGCAGGGTCTTGACTGTGGGCTGGATGTCTCACCTGTAACGTTCAAGGCCATTCCTTTGTGAGTGTTGCCGTGTAGGGCGTGTCATTGTCGTGCTGTAACAGAGAAGAGTGTCATTGCTGATCGGTGCTATAATAGTATTAAGGAATTAACCGTAGTAGTGAGTGGTAGGTAGTAGTAAGTCGTAGTAAGAAGTAGTTAGTAGTAAGTAGTAAAGTGAGGTTAGTAATAGTAAGTACCAGTAAGTTATAATAAATAGTAGTAAATAGCAGTAATTAGTAGTAAGAAGGAGTAAGAAGTAATCAGTTAGTAGTAAGAGGCAGTAATTAGTGATATAAGAAAGTAGTAGGAAAAATTTTCAAAGAGTAGTAAGAAGGAAAAAATAGTAACAAGTAGTGTTAAAAGGTAAGTGGTTAATAGTAAGCAGTAGTAAGTAAGAGTAAGTAGTTGAATGTAGTTTGTAAGCTGGTTAGTAGTAGTAAGTAATAGTAAGTATGAAATTAAGTAGTAAAAAAGTAGGAAGTAGCAAGTAAGCATAAGTAATGTACCAAATTGTCAGTAGTAGTAAGAAAGAGTAAATAGTGAAGTTACAGTAAGCAGTAGTCAATAGTAGTAAATGGGAAGTAGTAGATCGTTAAGGGAGAAGAGGAAGAGGAAGAGGAGTTAGTAGGACAAGAAGGAGAAGGACGTGGAAGATGAGCCGGAGGAGGAGGAACAACTTCTACAAGGACTACAAGGAGGAAGAGGAGAAGGAGCATAAGAAGAAAAAACTTGACGAGGAGGTGGAGGAGGAGGAGCAGGAGAAGGAGGAGGAGGAGGAAGAGGAGGAGGAGCAGGAGGAGGAGGAGCAGGTGGAGAAGGAGGAGGAGTAGGAGGAAGAGGTTAAGGAGGAGGAGAAGTACGAGGAGAAGGAACAGGTGGAGAAGTAAGGAAGAGGAGAAATCAGTACGAGGAGAAGCAGTAGGACGAGGAGGTGGGAGAGTAGTAAGTAGGAGGCGGAGGAGAAACAGAAGAAGAAGGAGGAGGAGCAGTAAAAAATAGGAGGAGGAGTAGGAGGTGGACGAGGAGGAGAAGGAGGAGGAAAAAGAGGAGAAATAGGAGTAAGGAAGAGGAGGAGAAGTAAGAAAGAGGACGATGAGGAGGAGGAGGACGAGGAGGAGAAGGAGGAGGAAAAAGAGGAGAAATAGGAGTAAGGAAGAGGAGGAGAAGTAAGAAAGAGGACGATGAGGAGGACGAGGACGAGGAGTAATTACGAGGAGAAGGAAAAGAGGTGGAGTAAATACGAGGAGAAGAAAAACGACGAGGAGGTGGGGGAGGAATAAGTA
>BLXT01001920.1:62101-86011 GCA_019648995.1 Plakobranchus ocellatus
TGATGGTGGTGGTGGCAGTTGTAGTAGCACTAGCAATAGCAGTAGTCGCTGTAATTTGGAGGTGGTGGTGGCAGTTGTAGTAGCACTAGCAGTAGAAGTAACCGCTGTAATTTGGTGATGGTGGTGGTGGTGGTGGTGGCAGCTGTAGTAGCACTAGCAGTAGAAGTAACCGCTGTAATTTGGTGATGGTGGTGGCAGCTGTAGTAGCACTAGCAGTAGAAGTAACCGCTGTAATTTGGTGATGGTGGTGGTGGTGGTGGTGGCAGTTGAAGTAGTCGCTGTAATTTGGTGATGGTGGTGGTGGTGGTGGTGGTGGCAGTTGAAGTAGTCGCTGTAATTTGGAATCGTTTTAATTTTGCTAAGTTTACATCAAAGTTTGAAATTTGAAATGAATTGTGTGATTGAAAAGGAACGCCAGAGGAGAAGAAAGAAAAGTAAGGCAAGCTGGATCATAGTCTGTTAAAAAACAATAAACAAAAAACACAAAAAAAAAACCACAACTACTTTACACATTAATGTACCTACCTCTCTTTGAACTTGGAAATGAACCGCGCTTGTCCTTAACAATTATTGTTGTTGACCAAGCCTGTGCCGGGCAGGGAAATGATACGAATCCACTTGATTGTGTCTGTAAATCGGTACAGTGTAAGCCTCGAACTGGATGAGTCTGAGCTTAATCAGTTGTTTAACTTAAGCCGTACTATGCGTTATCTATTTATACTAGAATGAAGCCTACCATTGAGTCTTCCCTAAACTTTTATCATTTGAAGGCTGTACAACAGTGTACAGAGGCGTCATACGCCCTGGTTAAGACAGACAATAGCAACCCAGTTTAGAGGATAACGAACCGGATTTTCCCAGGATATCACAGATGGGCAGGGGGCGTACAACCAAGACACTTAATGACAAGACTGCGCACGGCTTCATTTTGTATTTTGTGCGTCATGTCTATTTTTGGCGCGGAAATCCATCTTTCAGAATGAATGATGCAATGCGAATCTTCTGGTAATCTGTTTCATGCACATCGCACTATACGCAGACCTGTTTGAACTGAGAGGCATTCTAAAAGCCGCTGATTGTATTAATACCGTTCATTATATCCATCTATCTATCTATCCATCTATATATATATATAATTATATATATATATGTATATATGTATATATATATATATATATATATATATATATATATATATATATATATATATATATATATATGTTTATGTTGAAGATTTCTGCTCTCATATCTTTATTTTTTTACAAATATAATAGAGTAGTAAAGGGAACAAACAAAAAATGTAAATGCTCTTGTAAAGGTAAAAAAAAAAAAAAAAAAAGATAAAAATAGCCATATATTCCTTCTTTTTTTTTTTTCAGGATCCCGCAAGCTGCTGAGTGGCAAGCACATTGCCTAAAACAGTGGTCCACAAAAGTTCATCTAAGAGGACAGAAATCTAAACAAAACAACAACAACAACAACAACAAAATCTTGTATACAAAAACTTTGTAAAGAAGTATTTAAGTCATGTCAGCCCTGACAGTTGTGCTATACTGTTATTATGTCTTGTAAAAGTATGATTGTACATAAAAATGTTGCGCAATTTCTACAAAAGTGAAATCATCGTCTTTGTTTGCTCACATAATTTTCGGAACTTTTACATCCTGAAACTTTTGAAAAACAATTTTAAAACATTGGCTTAAGTTGTAACTTTGCTCCTGTAAATAAGAAAAAAATCAGGACTGAAATTCATAAGGAAAAAAAAATTTAAAACAAAAGCAAAATCTTATTTTTATAAAAGTGATAGAAGTGAAAAACACTTGAAGAGCGTTAATTATGCCTCGAACAGTTTGATATTTATTTCACTGAAACAAATTGACAGCTCTGTTTTCATGGATAAATGAATACAGAATTGTTCTTTTATAACTCTCTATAGTGTAGAATATGTATTTTCATGATTGTCATGTATGTATAACTTCTTATTTTATTCCGTCATCCGCTGCATCGCTAGCCTTTCAATTTTTTTTTTTTTTTTCAAAATTTTCTTTTCAACTGATCTATCTTTTTTTCTTTACAAGTCATTCCATAAGCATTTTAAAAAATTTTTATTTTATGTTTATAGTCTTAAATCCAAACTTAGGCTATAGTTGTAACATTGCAAATACTCTATACTTTAATATAGATTCATTTTAAGAGCTGTTTTAATTTTCAAAAGTAAGAGTAAAACCCCTCTGCATGCTTAGCTTAGTCCCGCAGTGTTATTTAAAAATATACAGCGCTCTCAGTCTCAAGTTTATGCGCCAAGGTGGTTAAAAAATGCAGTAGTCCGTCATGTTCACTTTTCACCTAATATTTTATTATTCCATTGCTCCTGCGTGATCTTGTTATAGCTCGTCTTGGATTTAAGTCAACCATTATCCTTGAACCTTTTTTTAGAATCTTCGGTCACATGAGCACAAAGTCATGCTGTTTCTAAACACACTACCCAGTATGCTGTGCACTATCTAAACGCTCCAGGCCGTTGGTTTCAACATTCATTTTTTTTTCTTCCGTATCATGACGTAGATCGCACCCATGTAGCGAGAAGGAATATGACCTTATTTCAATTTAAGTCCCTACACGTCATAAACATTATTATCAACATAACATGGTAAAACTGTCTCCTTAACGCGGCCATGATAGGTTTATCGTATTAATTTCAAATCTTTTTATATCCGACACTCTGTTTCGCTTTATAAACGTGTTTAAAGGTTAAAAGCGCTTCTGTTTACAACATATTATTAAATTTACGTTCGAAAATTCATTACTTTGTTCAAAGGGGGGAAAAGGGAAGACGTGTAATCATAACACACACAACAAAAAAAGAGGGGAGAGAGAAGTAAGAATTTTGTTGTTCGTTTTTAGTTAAAAAGCCTCTTTCTGGCTACATAACATCGATAGCCGCTGTTGCATAGGATGTCACAACATCTAAATGTAGGATCTTATTAGAGTCCTCGGAACATGGACGTTAAACTAAAGAATGTCATAGTTTATTGGCTCGATTTACGGCTAGAATTTTTTTTTTTTTTTTTGTGTTTTGTTTTCTTTCTTAGATTTTACTCTTTTTCTATTCATTTATTTAAAGATGTCACTGTATCTGAACATCAATTTGCATTTTTTTCTTCTTTACTAGTAAAAATAATAGTTGTTGCGATCCACAAAGTCTCCCTAACTTAAAGAGATCAAAGTATTTGAATCCTGGATCAAGATTAAAGATGTTTGAGGGTATATGTCTATTCATCGAGAAAAGCAAGATTGTAGTAAGATCCAAATGGGAAAGTAGACCTAAGTTGAGGAAAGGCAGTACAGCTGAGTACCATCCTGGCTTTGTTTTATATTTTATTCATCACCCTCTCTGGAGCTTTATTTTGTCATCATGAAAACTTCACTACACCACCCTATCTCGCTCCAGCTATTTAAGCTCATTCCATTCAGTTCGGCCTCCACCAGTAGGCCTACATCGCTTTTATTGCACTCCTGAGTGAGGCTTGAGCTAGATTCGCTTAAATAAAATAAAAATTGTGTACCAATGAAACCAAACTAACGTATCTATTGAAAATTTTAGGCTAACTTTTTGTATCACGAATACCTTCGGAAGATTTAGATTAGACTCAAACTCAAAGAGTAAAGAAAACACTTGCCTAGCACAGTGGCCTCAGAGAGAGAGAGAGCCTTTAAAAAAAAAAAAAAACTTGAAAAAAATTATCACTTTTGTAAGCTATTTGAGACTAAGAAAAGTGGAGAGACAATCAAAGAAAAAATCTAAAAACTATCCAAAAAGTATCAAAGTCGAACTCTTTGAGGCAAAGATTTGTACTGTACTTAACTGAGGCCACAATTGCAAGTTGTTTACCCAGGCAAAATGACGCAAAGCAAAATGATCTAGAAGCCACAAACACATTGGGAAATTTGATATTAATGAGATAATAAACATTTATCTTAGCGGCCGAGGTCAGACAGTGATGCGGCTTTATGCAAGCCTTTTCCCGGGACTGATCTACCTTGACAGTATATTACTATCCGAGCTTGATTTTCAGAAAACAATAGCATTATCTTGCTGCTAAAAATAAAGCCCTTATTCTGCCTCTCTATTATCTTACTTCTATATTTTTTTTGACAGTTGTTTCTCGATATTGTGAAATCAGTGTTAGGCCTAAGCCCATGACTCCGATTATTATCTCTAGTTTTAATTGTCTCCTAAATCAATTTCTACGTCATTTTGGCCCATCTCAAGTGCCCATTGTACTGTACATCAAAAGTTTCGTCATTCACGCCCTTCTATTTTTATCGATACAGAAATTCCCTTCTTGCATCAATACAGTTAAACTGTTTGATAAAGCTTGTAATGGTAGTGTTATTTATAGAAACTGCAAGAAATGTTTAGTTAACGATACAAGTTGAAATAATTAAATCTTTTTAAAACATCAATTGATACAGACGTTAGAAGGTGGAGGAGAAGGATGGTATTAAGTGATGATAATGAAGGCGATTGTGATAATGGTAACAGTGATGATGATCACCACCACCACCACCACCACCACCATCATCATCATCATCATCATCATCATCATCATCATCATCATGGTAACAGTGATGATGATCACCACCACCACCACCACCATCATCATCATCGTCATCATCATCATCATCATCATCATCATCATCATCATCATCCTCGTCATCATCATCATCATCATCCTCGTCATCATCATCATGAAAAAATGAAAGCAAACTGTGATGAATGATATAATCGTCAATAATATTCTTTACAGATGGGCATAGCAGTGTTCTGTACTTGGTTTTCTTAGTTACATTAAATTAGTTTATTTTGTTATTAGACTGATGGTAGCCTACAATGTTAGAGAAACAAGTAAAATTGACAATTAAAAAAAAAATTCACTCCATTGAAAAAAATTGACGTTGTGCACATAAAAGACAGTCCAAAGCTTTCTTTATAGTATGAAAATTGTAAAAGCATCTGTCGAAAGAGAACTTGATGCTCGTGTGAGAAAATTAAATGCGAGATGAAGCATAATGAGGAAAATAAACAGACATGACTGAAGCAACGAGACTGCTCAAGTATTTGTCTCACAGGCTAGCGCTGCACGTAGCTCAAAAGGATGATCGTTCATCCCAAATGCTAGTGCAAAGCTAAAGGTGAATATGCGCCCCAATACTTTCGCGTTTCAGTGGGTACCTCTACGATGTTCGTTAAACGTCTTATGTTATATCCTTGAGATTCCACGCATTTGCAGTTCTCATCCATTTCTATACCCGCTTCGCACTGGCAATAATTGCTGTACTCTTCATGTTTTTGGAATTATAACTGCCTATTACAAAAATAAAGTCCCTAATAAAGGTGCAGGCTGGAAAAGAGTGCAGGGTGGACATTCGTGCAAAGATTACAATCGATGCACAAATTTCCACCCTGCACCCTTTTGTCATCCTCTATATTGAGTAATTATAGACTACTGGCTTAGAATAATAATAAAAAAAAAAAACACAAGTAAAGCTGGACACAAACATTCTTTAGATTTTATTGTGGCATGAAACCAATTTAATTCAAGAACACCCACAACAATGATACAACGTGGAGAACTTACAAAGACCTTGTCAACATTACTTGTACGAACTTGGGGACCAACATAACACAAGGCGCGTGCAGATGCGAAAATATAATGGAAAAAAGTAAGCGTCCATGTGCGTTTATTAGGGGCTATAGTATGTGGGCTATTGTTATGTTTGTCGTTCAGCCCTACGATGGACGCCTTTGCTGCTATCCTTGTCGACAAGCTATAATGAAGGTAAAAGTAGAGTTCTAGACATTCGTCATCTTGCCGTTCCTTTCGTTCTGTTTATAGTGGTTGCAACGATTATAATATATGTGGAATTAATTGAAAGTTTAAGCTGTTGTGATTCACTATACCTTAGCATGATAAGGTTTTACGGAATGAAAGGGCTAGATTGGCATGTTATGGGATGGAAACACCTGTATTGCAAACACTAATATATATGATTCAGTATTTATGAGTATAAAAAATAGTATCCCCAACCTTAAAATATGCATTCTTTCGCAAGACTTAATCTCTTAGTGAAGTATTTCAAACAGTCTGCACTGCCATTTTTTTTCTTTTATTTTACACCTATTTTAATTAAACGATCTTTGAGTTTGAGTTGACATTGATAGACGTATAAAGCTTACTGACTCTGTTTCTTGATGCTACTGCCATTTTGATAATGGCCAATGTTTGACATAGATGCATAATGCATTGAGGTGGAGTTGACGGTTTCTGTCAGAAGAGGGAATAGAGGGAAAGGACACAACATCCCTCAAGCGTTGATAAAAGCATCTGGACCAGATTTTAAAAATAAAATACAAGAACATTTTTTTGTGTGTGCAAATTTTAATATATTATTTACAAGGATAACTTGTTTTTCGTCTTTTTCTCAGAAAGAAGACTGTGAGCTCTTTAACTTTGAAAATAAATTCTTTATCCTGTCGTGTCGAGTCGGCTCACTCAGCAGCTGTGAACTGGTGAAGCTTGACATGTCCTAAAAAAAACCACATTTTGATAGATGTCTGGATGTAGGTTCAGATGCTTTACATCCAGATTATGAGAGATTAAGATCCAAGTTTAGAAAAACACATTCTCAACACGATTAGATCAGGGTCCTTTTAATCTGGCCTGAATTGGACCTCTAGATATCTAGATCTGGATCTGTGAGATCGAGATTCTAAATTAACCCCTCCTCAGAGTAAGTAAATTTTCAGAGTTATGATCAGGCCCATCAACAAGGAACGAAAACTAAAGCCAAATTTTTGCTTTCATACCCAACTGGGCACTGGTGGAGGACTGCGGTCCCTATCAGTTTTCCTCCTAAAGTGGATGGCCATTTCGATTATTTAACGCCGATGGGTGTACAAACTACTGCTACTTCGATATGTTTTTTAATGATGTTTTTTAAACGGCTGGCTCTATTTCTATGGAAATTAGAAAAAAAATTATTCTCATGCCATCAGCTACAAACGAAATGAAGAGGCAACATTTTAGATCTAGATATTAAATCTAGATCTAGACACTGATAACACTTGTTGCCCACCCACTGACGTCAAATAATCGACATGGCCGACTTCCTCAGGTAGACAAAGTAGGGACCGTAGTGCTCCACCAGTGCCCCCAACTGCCCTGAAATAACCTCAGCTATCGATAAAATGAAAAGATAGAGGGCCAGATGTCTTGATACCGTCGACCCTAAACATCAGTGCTACGTAGGCCTATAAAACATTGGCTCACTAAGAAAGATAGAATCCATCGAACAGTGAAATACTAAAACTTTACCAGTAAATAAATATCTTAAACTACCAGGGGCGCTATGCAACTGTTTATGAGGATTGGCTAAGTTGTAGGTGGTAAGTTGTATTCAAGTGAGACAATGTGCCTCGGAATAGCTAGGTTTTCATCCTAACTTTCACAAGTAAAAAGTACTCGTTCTTCTAGCCTTGAGTATGTGCATAAGCTTAGAGCGTCCTACTGTAGCACAGCAAAAACATGGCGCTTGGATGGCTGGGGTGATATAGTTTCGAACCACGAGTGCTTAAAAAAAACATAGAAAAAAACAATAAAACACAATAATATGACAATTTATTAGTTTATCAAAATTGTTGGTTTTTTTGTGTTTATTGTCTTGTGCGAGCTCCTGTGCAATGTTTTAGAATTTTTGTTCTGTGATGAAAATTGCACAAACTTAGTGTTGTCGGCTGTCGCGCCTGTAGAAAACAATTCATTAGGCCCTTTTGATTAAAAAAAAAAACATTGTTGAGATATAGAGTCAACTGTGTAGATATCTAGATTTTTTTTAATTCATGAGGGAAGAGCGATACATACCATCATAATAAATTTTGCAGTTGGTTAAGCCCAGGTCAAAAAGATGATAGATCTAAATCTAGGCTTAGTTTCAGATCTAGAGATCTACTCTAGATCTAGATCTTGAACTTATAGAAATTACAGAGTTGGAAAAAGATGGAATATGTTTTTTCCCTTGATTTGTTCGCCTGCCATTGTTTTCTGTTTTCTTCCCTTGTTTATGCTTACGAGAGATCTCGGACTTCACTCCGGGCCTACATTACTTCCTAAACACATCGTTTCTTGCCGAGCTTCAATATATATGCCGTTCATTTTGATTTTTTTTTTTAAAGCGTCCTTGGATGGTTTCATTTACACACAAAAAAAAAACCTGTCACATTATCATTTTGAATTCCAAAATCAATAAGTTTGTTGCTTGTGATAATCCTTGGCTTTATATTATTTAGTTTTTGAGGACGAAAATCGAGACTCTACAAGTCAGCAGAAGCCTAGGCTCAGCCTGTTGACCTTAGATGACACAACGCAAATCATCTTTTCTATTGTGAATATTTGTAAACAAAATTATTGCATTATGTACTGAAAAGAAATTTTTAACAATGAATTTGTCTGCCTGGGTATTCATTGACTTTTCTTCCTTTTTTTTTTTTTTTGAGAGCACTCCTTCATCTTTTCATCATCAACTACCATTTTAGGCCTAGAGAAAAAAGCCTCGTGGCTGCGCGACTTGCACAAACAAGGTGAGAGCTGTGGCAGCTAACCCGACTGCAGTTAAGGAGAACTAGGAGACATAATTAATTTACCCCCTTTTCTTACTTAGAGCAGTGCAAGTCAGAAATTTTCAACTTACTGAGTCAACTTACCAAGTCGAAAAAAAGGGTGCATTTTGATCACTTGAAAAAAATTGCGACTTACCAAGTTTAAACTTGATATGTCAAAAACTTAGTAAGTTTTGATCGTAACTGTCCAGTTTGCGACAGGGCATATATGAGTTTCAACTTTAGCATGCTCAAAATCTCGCCTAGAAATATCATTCAAAAGTATTTATTTCGGTTGAAGTTGGTATAGTAGTGCTATTTTTGTAGTAAATGAAAAGGGTATTCAGAAGAACAGCTGTGACGTGTAAGTGTTATATAGTTGAACACGTTTAAACAGAAATTCTAGGGAGTATGATTTCTATTTTGGTTTAAACATATTTTGGTTTGAGCATAGTGCATTAAATAAGTCAGATTAATAAAGGAGAGTGACCAGCTTCCAAAATATTAAGTGAAATCAATCCCACCCATCGTCACCACAATGTGAATGAACAGGCCTGTCCACGAAGTTTTCTCTCTTTTTTATCCATTTCTCTATGTCCTTCTATTTTCTTTCCAGTTAAGAGGTTCTTGCACCTGTTATCGATGTAGAATAATTGAGCTTTCAAAATTTCATCATCGCCTAAGTAAGTTTTTGGGCCCTGAAGTCTCTACATTTACAATTTAATCATCACCTATGTTTTCCGGTACTGAAGTTCTCAACAAGAGAGATGGCTTTATTACCGGCTATTATGCAACAGTGTTTGCTTAGCTTAGCACTGACGGGACCTAGACATGTAGTGAGTGTCTGGTACGGTCCCGCAACGTAGCTGAGTGGTGGAAGAGAAGGGATGGGCAGGTGTGTGCAGTGGACCTAGATCTAGCCAGACATCGGGCCTGTCTGTCTGTAGTGTGAGGTATCGGTAACAGTATTGGGTTTGTATGGAATAATGCGAGAAAGAAAGGGAAGGGCAAGGTTAAAAAAAAAAATTTTTTTTTATGTGACGGTCAGACAGTGACTGGGCTTATTTCGCTTTAACAATACTAAGGCAGCCAAGGCTTTCGGTTTACCGCATGTTTAATAAAAAAGAATAACACTAAGAGGAAAAACAGAAAGCTCTTAAATTTCTTTTTGGTTTACTTTAGCGGTTTTTTTGGTTCAGACGTTTTTAGTTTAGGTGTGGTCTACTGTAATTAAAAAAAGCTATTAAGTCTAGATGTGAATTTAGTGAGATTGTACCATAAAAACTTGTGTCATTTGAAGCGAGGACGTCAATTAAAAATTTCTAAAAAATTTAAAATGTTTCATATTTGTCAGTACAAAACAAAATAATAGTTTAAGTCAATGGAGACGCATCGGACACCGGTGTCCGATGACAACACAGAATAAAAAGAGGCATCAAACACGGGTGTCCGATGCCTTTTATAAATTTTTTTTTGTTGTAATGGCTATATTGAAAACGGGAGACTGTTTCTAACCTTTACTTAACTATTGTTTTACAGTTTTATGCTCGTTTTGACCGTAAATAATGCATCATAAGCCTGTTTCGTTTGTTTTTGTATATATATATATATATAAGGCCTAAACGGTAGCAAAGCTAGATCTAGAATGGCGACCCGTCAGAAGTTTTTCCAGGATTGCGACACCTTCTAAGCTTGAAATTTTGTTTTCAATACACATAGTGTCTTATAAAATTGATCTGATTTGTTATGGGAACCATATCTTCAATTTTTTGCTTTGCTTTATACATCTTTTTCTCTTGAAAATTATGTCTGTAAAAAAAAATTTTTTTTTTACTTTACGTTAAGTAATGTTAAAAAATTCATGTAAAATTCAAAATCTATATGTCGGAAAATCCTATTATATTTTTGTAAAGATCTAAAATTGAGTTTGAAAATGCACAAAATGAAACTTAAAAAGCTTTAAAAACAAAATCAGGCCAATTTTTTGAAAATAGGGCAAAATCATGCGTCTTCTGGGATCAGCTGACACTTAAAGCCTGCGTCTCCATTGAGTTAATCAGTTTGGACAAAAAAATCTATACTTTTCTGCTCAGTGTGAATAAAGACATTGTTTGGCAGAATAGATTAGATCAAGAATAGCTCGCTACTACCCTGAAATAAAATGTACATTTCTTCAGGGCTGATATGGCTTTTCTTTTAGCTACATAAATATTAGGATAAAAAAAACAACTGCTCATTGTTAAAAAATAGAGGCCTGTTATACCAATGGCCACTATGATACAAACCTTGGTTTTGAGTGAAGCATGGTCAGGTGTGAATGATAAACTTCTAAACAAGAGCCCATATTTTAGAAGATTATAGAAATCCATAAAAATAAAATTTAAGACTGTCTGCCTTTTTCATATATTCAAAACATGAACAATTTGAACCAAAAAAGAAAAATTTTAATTTCATGTTTTCTTTCAATCTGTTTATGTTGATCATAAATTCACTCTCAAAATTCAGATTTTGCAGGAAAGTTCAGTAGATCTGAAACAGGACAATGGAAACAGAATGGCCTGGAAGGTGGGACCACTTGCAGAAAATTGTTGAGCGTGGAGGCCCATTTGCCCATCCAGACTTTGATCCCTCACCTGAAGTTAGTTTTTATAATGATTCTATAAAAATAAAAATATTTTGAATGAGTTGATTGTGTGCCATTTCTTATCATGTTACCAAGTTTTTGAGATGCACTTGAATGTTAGTGAAGGGATGATCATAAGTTTTTTCTTTAAAAAAGAAAAAAAAAAGACTTAATCTGATTGAGAATGTTTCTTTTTAGAGGATGTTTCCTGTGGAATAATATTCAACATTATCTTCCTATGTTGCTTTGAAAAAGGTTATATGCACAGATCAAAATGCATATTTGTGGATTCAAGACAGCATTCTACTGGTTTTGGTGGAATTTAGACCTGGAAATATCAGTTTTGCAAATAAAACATCGCATTGCTCAGCCACTGATTTCAGATGACTTTTTCCTAACAATGTGGAACTAGGGGAAGTAATGCCAATACTTTTTTCTAGCACATACTGACATTTAGATGATGTCTCAGCTGTGACCAAAGTCATGATATGGTGCCTGGCCTGAAGGTCAAATCGAAATTGTAGCTAAAGAACTCATGAATAATTAAGATTGCTCATAAATATAGGAAGAACGATGTTTGATTGCATTTCAAATACAAGCCTCAGCCTGTCCATTCTATCTGAGGAGCTGCTGTGGGCTTTTAAAGCATGGTTGTTACATCTGCCTACTTTCAGTATTTTTGCTCAGCTAATCAACACATAATAATGAAAGAAAGGGGAACCTCAAAGTAGAGTTTTCACATAATTTTACGTTTTTATTTTTTATTCAAATCTTGAATTATTGTTCTGTTTTCAACATAAAAGATGAAAAGTTTATATCACCAGATGAAATTTTGTAGGGAGTGGGCGGCATAAAAAGTGCTGCAGAACATTATTATTTGTTGTGCCAGTCATCGCTCAAAAGAAATAATTTTATGTCCTATTTGAATTGTTCAGGTCATGTAGCCACATGTTATTTATACTCACACATACCTGCATAAAAAGTGAATATTCTAATCTTTTTCCTTCACTTTATTTAAAATTCTCTTTAAGATACTCTCTTTTCTAAAAGAAACCTGCAAGATCCTGGTCATTGGGGCAGGTGGCCTGGGATGTGAGCTTCTCAAAGATCTGGTAAGAATCTGACCAATAGGGAGCAATTAATCGTCTCGTTTTAAAATCCAAAGTTGCTTTAATTTAAATTTCTTTCCAAAAAGATTTTCTTTTTTTTTTCTAAGGTTCTATTTAAATTGTGTAATCGTTTATCTCTCAAAAAATGCAAAACTTAGTGGATTACCTAGGAGTAAAAAATTGCTGATAATTAAATAACTTCAATGTATTGTATATCTGATGTGAAATAGGATTTTCAGTCTCATTTCAATTTTTGACAGATCTTCAACTATTGATTCATTATAAAGATTGAACAGAATGCCTTTGCAGGATTTGAAAAAAAATGGAATTTTAAAGAATATGCAACCAATCAAAGCAGTAATTTTACAATAGGAAAAGAGGAAGATTTTGACTTTGAAAAGCTTTCTCTCATTACATTTAATATTAGCGAGATCTAACTGAAATCTTGTGGTACTTAACATACGAGTGAGAATATGAATACCTGGGCCACAGAATGAAATATTTCATATGCATTTGAAAAAAAATTTTCTTAAAGGACAAAAAAAAAATTGTTCTTTCAAAGGACTATTGTTTTTAAAACTTTTGCACTTCTACCAAGTAGCTACAAAAGATATTTTTTTGTAGTTTTTTCTCATATTGTGCTTTCAAATTAACAATTAGACATAGCAATTTTGTTTGTGTTTACTGCATGATTTAATCTGTGTATATCTAATACATTCTTTTTGTTTTCAGGCTTTCATGGGTTTTAGCGACATACATGTGATAGATATGGACACGATAGATGTCTCAAATTTGAACAGGCAATTTCTTTTTAGGTAAAGTTAACAAAACACTTTTTTTGTTCTGTTGGGATAATTTGGATTTGTTACTGCATGGCAAATTAAATATAGGAATACAAAATTGGAGCCCTCCTTATGAAGTTTGGGATATCTCAACTTTTTTTTTCCTCACATGCAAGAAATTAAACTAATATGCTCTTTAAAAAAAGTGTGATAGCTAGGGAGCTGGTCCTGGGATCTGCAGGGATTTCTGTGTTGCAGATTAGAGTCTGCAACTAAAGATTAAACCCACATGGGCCAGAAAGCTGAAGATATCGTGGTAAGGATGGCTTTATGGCACAAAACAGTTCCAAGCAGTTGGAATTTAGTGGACTCCAAATCATATTGTTTGCCTCCAGCTATTTTTTTGTTGTTGTTATTGTATGAATAAAGTTGAATACAAATAGTTATGCTTAACATTGCATATATTTAAAGAGGACAGATAGAGGCAAATGCACCACAAAAACTTCTATAAAAATATATTTATAACCAAATTCCAGGGTAAAGGCAACACTGTTCCAGTTGTTTTTTTTTATTCTTTTAAAACAAGGCTCAAATTAAAGAAGAGAATTTTAATAAAATTTTTGCAAAAGCTGAAGCATTTCCTCATCAAGGAGATGCTGATTACAGAGGCTGTTCCTGCTCAAATCTCATTCCCTATTGTTGTACCATTGTTTTTCAGAGCAAAAGATGTAGGAAAAGCTAAGGCTGATTGTGCCGCTGCTTTCATCAATGCCCGAGTGCCTGGCTGTAGAGTGACACCGTATCCTTTCTATCTTCCCGTAACATTGAGTTCTGGATTCTGTTCAAATTTTATGTCAAACTGTTCTTATGATTTGTTTTAAAAATGATTTAACTGAGTAAGACAAAAAAAAATTAAGAAATGCTGGAATCGCTCACAAAAAAAAAATAATACCAGCAACAAAAAATAGAAAAAAAAATCAATTGATAAATTTTTTTGACAAGTATGTTGTACTTTTAGTCCATATTCAGAACAATTAATTCTTCATGCAAATTTTGTGTGTGGGTTGTAGGTAAAGCTTTTGAGTTTCTGTGCATATTTAGGGCACATTTTTTAAATTTTAAAATGGCTAATCTTATATGGCACATTCATGCATCTCACCCTTTGGCATTGGTATATCAATAACAAATGAATCCTGTTTTTTTTTCTTTCTTAATTTAGTGAAAAATCCAAAGTAATAAATATCATTGTTTATAAGCAATTTTTTTCTATTCTTAATTTTTATATTCGGGTAATCAAAGAAATGCGTAAGTTAATCCTGAGTTGTCAAGTTTGCCAAAAAAGCATAGCTTGGATTAGTTGTTTCTTGTACTAATACAGATTTTGTTGGAGGTTTTGTAGTCAGTGTGGAAATGTTGTACTTTTGATTGATTCTTTTCTTTACCCAAATACTCAGACATTATGCAAAAATTCAAGACTTTGATGAGTCTTTTTACAGAGGTAAAGCTGAAATTATTGTTCTTGTTTTTAATCCTTCTTAACTGTTGGAAGGATAGAAGAATAAAATGCTTTGGACTCTTTCAATCTTCAGCTTCAACTTTTCAAAAAGTTCACTTTGAAAAAGTAATACCTTACTTAATCTAAAAATTGTAGATCTGGTTACACATATTTTTCCAAGAATCTAAGTCCTATTTTTTTTTTCGACTGTTATATGACTGACTTGATAGATTTTATGATGATATAGGTATTGACTCGTATATTAATATCATTACGTTGATGTCAATTTACAAAACCCAGATTTTCACATTGTGGTATGTGGGCTGGATTCCATAATTGCGAGAAGATGGATTAATGGGATGTTGGTAATTACAACTGTTCTTTTTGTTGTTGTTGCTGTTGTTGTTGTGTGGTTTTTTTTTTTGTAAAGAAAAAAATATTTTCAATGGTGTAGATACAACCACTGCATTTATTGTTTATAAATTTTTAATATTTTAACTGCAATGTTCTTGACTTTGAGAGAAAAGGAGAGCATTAGATAGCTATGATTTTTAGACAAAGTCATACACTAATAATGAACTCCATTGCAACTAAACCTACATCTAGATTGGATCAAAATCTAGGTCAGACAACTCACTGGTTTGTAAGCTTGCAGTGTTATGTTGTCTGTGGTCAGGTTTTGGTTTGTGAAAGAGCTTTTAGAGGGTAACAAATCTTAACAAGTGGCTAGCACTACAGACAACAAACAAGGGCTGTTGATGAATGAAAAAGAAAAGGGGGTCAGTGGCAGCAGCCCAAACATTTTTGATAGAGTAGAAAATGGAGAGAAAGGATCTTTGGTTGTACTGCACTACACTGCTAGAGAGCATCTTTCCCCAAATTAGTGTATTGTAGAGCCTTTTGAAATAATTCAAAAATTTTACTTCAATGAAAATCTGCCTTAAGTGGCATATATATACTTTTAATTTACACGGATTTTGGTTAAAAAATTTTTTCATCATAATCAATACCTTTGATCAAATATTAATTAAAAAAAAAATATCATTGTTAATCAGAAGAGATAAACAAGGAAATAAATTCCCAAAAAGTAAAGTATTTCAAGTATGCTCTAAATTTTGATGCCATGTATGGCCTGAGAAAAACATGAAATTCTCTTTTTACAATCTTCTCTGTTTCCAGATAAGTTTGCTGAGGTATGAGGATGGAGAGCTTGACCAAACCAGCCTGATCCCCATGGTGGATGGAGGGACCGAGGGGTTTAAAGGCAATGCCAGAGTCATTTTGCCCAGCCTCACAGCATGTGTGGAGTGTACGCTAGGCTTTTACCCTCCTCAGGCATGTTGATACCCCTTAGAACTGAGCTTTTAGATAACTTTTGTGAAAATAGATGTATCAATTATGAATAAAATAAAAGAAAAAGTCTTTCAATGTTTAAAAGAAATGCAATCAAAGTCAGATTATTAATGGTTTATCATAGGCTTTGGCTTTATTACATTCAATATGCTGCATTTAAAATCTTATTGAATGTTAATTTCTTTCTACAAATATCTTTGGGTTTGGCTGAATTGAATTTGATGAGCTGTATTTATAATGTGATGATAATAATATCAATTAATAACTTCTTTCTGTCTTATATTAGTCTGTTTCACAGTTTCCTCAAATTAATTTTTTAGCCAACATGTTTTCTTCCATGTGGACTAAATTTTAAGTCTAGCGCTGTCCTGCCCCTAAGTGGCTGAGTTGCAGATATGACAAAGGGTTGTCTTTAACTTTTGCGTGGTGGTATAAGTATCCAAACATGCTTTTCAAAATTGTTTTTCAAACGATTGAATAAGATACAATTTTCGTTTTTAGTGAGAGACCACATGAGATTTTGGGGTTTATTGAGTATTTACTGATTCACTGATTATATTTGTTGTTGAAATTTCTTTTTCATACTATTTTTTTTCCCCTCACGCAGATCAACTTCCCTCTTTGTACAATTGCTCACACCCCTCGCCTGCCTGAACATTGCATTGAGTTTGTTAGAATTTTGTTGTGGCCTAAAGAGGAACCTTTTGGGGGTGAGTGCGTTATAGCTGGAAAAGAATTGATACAATTTACATAGATATTGCAACAAGGATTTTTGCTCAAGGTGGGGGTCTCTGTAAATGATAATTAAAGCTTGAGATTTGACCAATAAAGTTTATTACTGTTGTATTCATATCTGGGAAATTAAAAGTCAATTCAAGCAAGAGGAATTTTTTTTTTTTTGGTAGAATTGATATGATTGTCCATAGAAGATTGATTTTCCTGTCCATCCAATTCAATGTACTCCTTCGGTAGCTTTTTTTCTTACTGTTCATTGCTTTGGTTACCTCTCTGTCAGCTGGTGTGTCTATTGATGGCGATGATCCCAAACACATACAGTGGATCCTAGAAAAATCTCAAGAGAGAGCCAACGAATATAACATCTCAGGCATTACGTACAGGCTCACTCAAGGTAAAGATGTGGTTCTGCTTAAAAATGTTTGTACTGAGTTATTTATAGAACATATGGACTATTATGTGTTTGTAAGATTTTAAATGTGCAACTCCTTTTAAAAATGGCTTTTTTTAAATATAATAGATTTAAATCATAATTAATATGACTTGATAGAAAAAAAAAGACTGGCTAAAACTTTCTTTCCCATGTGAATTAAATGTAGTGGATGATTACAAAAGAATGTGTTAAAAGAAAAGAATTGCTTGGAATTGAAAAAAATTCAATTCCCTTTTGACTCCATCATGGAAAACTGCTAAAGAACTGGTATAACAGCTTTTTTTTTTTTCAATGTTTGTAGGTGTTGTGAAGCGCATCATGCCTGCTGTAGCATCCACTAATGCTGTGATTGCAGGTAAAATTCTTCTTTTTTGTGTAATACATTTGTAATACAATAATCTACTGATATTTTATTCATTTTGTAATGCATTTATAATACAAGTGTCTACACAGTCTCTTCTTTAATGTTTTACAATGAATCTGACATTATACATTGTCATATTTCTGTAATGGAGAGGGTATATTGTAAAAAGGTTTCTACTTTAATCACATATAATTCAACAGTGAGAAATTCTAATTTTTGTCTGTGCCTTTCCCTGTGTTGCATGAGATTCATTGTAGTTTTTAAAATGCAAAATACTTTCTTAAAAAAAAAAATGAAAAAACCATACACACTTCAAGTTCTGCTATTCGGCATATTTACAACGATTCTTCACTTGCGTTTTTTTTTCCTCAGCTGCCTGCGCCACAGAAGTATTTAAAATTGCCACAAGGTAGGGCAGGATGTCGGTGTGCACCATTTTCATTTTTGTTTCTGTTCTCCAAAGAATATGACCATTTTCTGTAGCCGATTAATAGAATTTAAGCTTTAAATCCCAAATAGCAATTTTTCTCAATTTAGTTTTTTTTGTTACTTATGTGTTGAAGGCATCTTATCACATTCATTGTATGCATAGAATTAAACTTTGTTATAAATTGGTTGTGCCAGTTGCCAATGGGGAATTTTACCATTGATGTTGGCACTCACCCCGTGCATGGATAGAATTCTTCTTTGCGCCTTGCTACTCTTGTGTCTTCAGCTTGATCAAACACTTGGAGAAAACTCCCAGGAGAAAAGTAACAGCATTTGTTAGCTTGTCATTATTTTGCTTTTTACTCATTTGGATTAAGATCTGGAATATATGCACTAATGTTAGCTTGCTTTGAAGCAAATTTTCATACTCTGATTTTCAGTTGCTGTCTCTCTCTGAACAACTACATGAATTTCAATGATACAAATGGAGTCTACACCTACACGTTTGAGGCAGAGAGGCTAGTATGTGGTTTCCTTTCTTTATTGTCATTCTGTTACATATGAAAATGTTCTTTTATCTGGCATTTTAATGCTTTTTTTTCCATGATTCAGACTTTACTTATTAGGATAAGTTTTCAAAACCCAGCTTTGTTGTTAGTTTTGAAAAGCACTCCATCAAACTGCTGGGTATTGTATTATATTTAAACAAGTGATGAGATCCTTTAAGTGCCAAGATCACTTCTAGTGAGCCAAGTTTTATTTTATTTTCCAGATAATAATTTTTAGAGCCCTTAATAAAATCCATCAAATTTTAATATCTTAGCATAGAGCCCAATTTCTCGCCATTCAATCTTTTTGCCATTGATAAACTTACAAACAAAAAGTGAAACTTCATATTGACATGTGTAATTTTTGTTATTGAACTTATTATTCTGGATGCAAGGCATAGGCTTGTGTCTTATCTCTTTACTCTCTACAAAGCCACTTGTAGTGGAATGTAGTGCTTCTTTGTTACATACAATGTATGCAGGTGAAGAGTTGAAGTTTTATCCATTAAATAGTGAGGAAACTTTTCTTTATTTTGTTCCTCAAGAGGTGACAATGATGCAAACTTGCCATCCAACGAAGCAGTTGAAAAAAAATGACTTTGGTAAAAGTTGTCTTCAAATTCTGTAATGAGTTTGATGTTGCATATGCAAAACTCCGGAAAAACTTTCGGTGCTTTTTTTTTTTTTTTTGTGATGAAAAGTCGAATATTTTGGCTTAGAATCAACAAAGCTCCAGTCAGTTTTCACCACCAATGCAAAGCTCACAGAAAAAATTCATTCTGTATCACTTGTTCAAAATGCTCATAATCCAATAAATTCCCACATAATTGCATTAGTTGCATGACACTTCTGTCTATAGCCAAATGAAATTCAATTTTTTCCATGGAATTAACACAACCACTACTCTGTGTCATTTGGCAATGTCAGTGTTAGTTAATGATAATTTTGCTTTTTTTTTTTTTTGAAAAAATGTGCAATGTGAGCCATTTTGCTGGACAAATCAGCCATGGAGAACACCGACCAAAGATAAATGATTTCAAACAATGTCAGACTCTCCTGCTGCAAAAATGCTTTAGTCTGTGGGGACACTTCATAAATGATAATGTATCAAATTGAGTCATCTTGAGAAATTAATTTTTTAAAAAGTTACATACCTTTGAGATTATTCACACTGATGTGCTTAGTTCTTCTCCTTACTCGATTTATGTATTTCATTGAGAAACGTACCAAAAGGGCAAATGTTTTACAATGATTGCAAAAATAACCTCAAAGATGGGTCAAAGAAACTCCTACTTTAAAACAAGGCTAATTGAGGCCATTTTTAAAAAAATCAGAATTGTGCCTACATCAAATCCAATACATCACTTTGGATGATTAATTTATCTTATAAATCAAGGTACATTCAAATAATGGATTTTCCCACATTTCGTCCTGTATTAAAAAAAAAAAATGTTTACTTAACAATTTCAGAAAGCCATATCAAATTATTAAAAACCAATTCATATACTCAGATCGCGTCTCTGATTCTATAGTTTCAGTTGAGTTCAGTCCGGTTGTGGGCTCTGAACTGCCAAAGTGTATAAAATATGTCATTCCTTATTTAAAAAAAGTAAAGTGGGTACCATGCTTAATCCAAGCATCGGGAAACCAAGAGTAGGGTCTTGATTGTTCTTGGCATGCGGCATTATGACTTAGTTGCCATTGCTTTTTTCGCCGCCTTTACTTTTGCTGGAGCTTAGGAGAGTTAGCTACCCATTTAGTGCTGGGTGGACACAGAGGAGCAATGAAAAATTGACTTGGTCCGGACTGGGATTCGAACCCCAGGCCTCTTACTTGGTAGCCAACCGCCCTACTAGATGAGCTACCGCTCCACCCTATTCCTTACTTAATAACATTTAAAAGCCAGGCCTATTCATGATTTAGCAGAGGGAAGAGAGACGAAGTGGAGGTAAAGAGCATCAAAGGAATGAAGATGATGTTTTTATTGCAATGTGAGATCTAAGAGAAATTGTGTTGTAGATCTGTGTACTGACACGAATCCTTTGCAGTACATTGTTACTACCCATTAAAAAAAATAGCTTCCTTAGTTTTTGGTCAAATTGACTTTTTACTTTAGTGTGTCCTGATAAATTCAATTTTGGAATGGAAGTAATTTTTTCCCAGGCCAATTCAAATTCAACAAATTGCACTGTGTATTCTTTGCACCTAATTTCTGCCTGATTCAAATCTTTTTATTTTTTTTTTTTTAAATATGGCAGCATGTATATAGTTCTGTTTATCTAAACTGATGTGGTGCATTCTTAAATGACAAACTTATTATTTTGATTAAAAAAAAAAGGAAGGTGTTCCTTAGTCAATGATTGTAATTCTGTTGCTCCACCAGGAGGACTGTCTAGCATGCAGCAACAAGCCACAGGCCATGAATTTCTCTGAGGCTGACAAGCTGCAGGATGTCTTGACCTATCTTCAGGAGAATTCAACTTTGTAAGTGAAACTATTGTTTTGTCTTTCTACACCATGATTCTCATCCCTTTTTTACTCCTTTATGACTTTTCACAATTTTGTATGGACAGAGCGTTTAATTTGAACATTGGATTGTCAATGATACTACTGAGAGAAGAAGACAAGAATTCTGAACAATGTCAGATGTATGTGTATTATTAGTATACATCACCTTAAGTTTGTTGAGGATTTTTGTAATTGTGTGTATCGCTTGTCTATTTCAAGGTGGTCTCAGACTTTTAGGCTTTTTCAGGGTAGGACTATATTGGCAGGCCTCTAACACACTGAGTAAAAGGTCCTGCTAAATTTTAGGGCAGGGTCTGCAGCCAATGTTCCTTTTGTTATTGAAAAGGGATTAATATAAATAAATTATTGATAATATGGCGAGGAATAAATTACTTTTCTTATTTTGCTCATTTGCATTACATCTCTGAGAATCCTAAGAGAACTTGGGAGAAAAAAAATGACTGGAAATGGTTTTTTTTTTTTTGGAATATGGGAATTTTAACATAGGGATAATTATCACGATACTTCAGGCTGAAATTTGAAATAGCAACAAATTTAAAGGGGATGGTCAGATTTAATTATTATATTTACTCCCCAGGCAAATGAAAACCCCTGGAATTACGACAAGCGTAGGAGGCAAGAATAAGACTCTGTACATGCAGACAGTCAAGTCTATAGAGGCTAAAACCAGAGAAAATCTTAAACTGAGTCTCAAAGGTAATTTTTTTTACATCTTTTGACATTCCCTTTTCATTGTTGCAATAACATTAACCTACAACATTTATTTCTTAGAGAACTTCTCTTTAGTGGTGCTTCTTACAGTTGAATAGTTATTGCATGTGAAGGACAGACAATATGGCATAATTAAGCAAATATTGAAAAAAAATAATTTGCACTTTTTCACATCTATGCAATCTTTTTTTCTTTTTTTTATATACACTTTTGGAAGAAGCTGTATGGTACATTTTGTTTTATTTGTGCACTTATCCATTATACATTAATTTGTAAATTTTGAGGCAAAAATTGCCATCTAATCAACGACCTGAAATTTTCAGGTAAGAAAGATATCAATATAGAACGGAAAACAACTCTCAAAGTAAAGCTAATGACATAAACAGACCCAGTCTCATTTTTTATTTTGTATATTAAAGAGAGAAATAGTTCATTACGTTAATGTGTTCAGTGAGTAGCAATTTCATTTGTTATGTTACTCCTGTTGTCTATTCTATTAAGCTTAAGACACTAAATTTGTCTATAGTGGGATTTGTAACAATGGTAGGATCTTTTTTCATATAAATTGCCGTGTCCATGTAGGGGATTTAACCCTTGAGATTCTGATATTGATAATGCTTCTAACAACTGTTGGCGTATATTTTAGTGCAGTGCTGTGTATTTTCCTCAATTCTATTAAACATTTTGGTAAAATTCTTTTTCCAAGTTGCAGATTTTTATTAAAAAAAAATTTTTTTTTTTCAAAGCAATAGGTGCCCTTTATATATTCGTATGAGAGAGAGAGAGAGATATTGTTTTTTTTCACTTACTGTTGATGGAGGTTGCTGTACTGCTCTTAGTCGTGATTTCTGCTCCATACTTAAACATAGTCTGTAGCAGGAACACTTTAAAATCCTACCCAAAATGTAAAATGATATCACATTTTACTCTACATCTGTACATGTATTGTTTTTTGTTTTTTTTTTCAGAACTTGGCCTGGAGGATGGCCAGGAGCTTTACGTAGCCGATGTCACAACACCAAACACACTGACTTTCCAGTTACGCCTGGCCACTACGATGGACAACTCATAGTCTACCTTGTGAAAAAAATCCAACTTTTATTGGCCATTTTCTCACTTTGTTTGTAATATTTTATCTTATCTTTATTCCATGTGAGTATGGCATACAAAATGTCGTGAAAACAATCCAAAATAGTCACAAGCTCAGATGTTTATTACATTTGAAGATACTCATAAAACCTTCGGCTCTTCATTTGAGTTAAGTATACAGAGTTAAGCTGACTCTGTGCTCTATAGGTATTTAAATTAGAAAAAAAAAATGCATATTAAAGAAAGATCAATGAATTCGGAATTTCTCAAGACTAGTGTGAATGAGTCAGAAATTGGCATTTTGAGCAATTTCAACCATTGAGATGGCCAGAAACATCTTTTTGTGAGGTTTGCAGAGGTTAAAAACTAGGTAGGGCTATGTTATTTCCAAGCCAAGGCATGAATTTCCAATCTTTTGTTAAAAGAGATCTCAAAGAAGGAAAGAAAAAATTTTTGATATCTTTTTTTCTCAAAAGTATCGTATGTGACATGCACTCATTACGACTGGTCAAAGCTCAAAAGAAGGTCTTCAAATTTTCATTGATTATAATGAAATAGGGAAAGAAAGATATTGTTAGGTAAAACTGAGTTAGAATATTTCCTAATGTACCTGTCAAAAAAACTTTCATTCAGTATTTATTACAAATTTTGAATCCTATTTTGATTCTATGCTTTGAATGTTGAATGTCTACAGTGTGTAATTTATGTGGGTGAAATTGATATAAATTTGTGTTGTAGAATTCTTGTGTGGAAAAGAAAAGAATTATATGATGTTTATAAGTTTTTTTTTTTAGGAGCTCAAGCTCGAGATTAATACAAAAGCAAGTAGGCTCTCGCACAAACCAATACCCTCAGCTAAAATTTAGGAAATTGAATCTGTGCTTATCTCCTAATTTAGGAATGTCATTTACTTGGACTGAATGCCATTTTCAGAGTAAGTCTGTAATCCTATTCCTTTGGTTTTTTTTTTTTTTTTTTTTTTTTTTTTTTTTTTTTTTTTTTTTTAGAATTTGATTAAACTAAAAAATCGCTTCTGATGCTGCCGATGGAT
>BLXT01001920.1:86298-97093 GCA_019648995.1 Plakobranchus ocellatus
ATTAAACTAAAAAATCGCTTCTGATGCCTCCGATGGATTATCTGAATCCTCAGTTCCTTTGGTTTTGAAATTTCCGTTGTATTGAAAATTTTACACACTCTTTTCTGAAAATCCAAAATCTCGCTTAGCATTATTATTACAAATTTCTTGCTGCCTCTCGTTTACACCATTTACTTGTTTGTGTACTTTAATTTGAGGTGTCTGTGAGTGGGAAGAGAAGGTATGTCTCAAAGGGGGTTAAAATTGCTGCAGGCTTAAGTTTTCCAAATTCAAGTTGTGAGGATTTTACTGTGTAGCATGTTGTAAATGTGACTGTAGATGAAATGTGGATTTCTTTGTTTTTTTTTTGGTTTTTTAATAAGAGCTATGAATTTTTTTTTTTATTGTTGTTGTAAACTAATGTTGTTCACTCTGTTGAAGAAAGACAGAAAAAGTTGTTCTAATTAAAACACAATTTTCAAATTTGCATTCATTATTGTCTGTTATCTTTAAAATGAAAAAAAAAAAAAAAACTGTTCTTTGAGAAGCACAACTCTTTCTAAAAACTGTTTTGGTTTTTAGCTCATACATTAAAAGTTCATTTTTTTTTAACCCTATGCGTACCTGTGGGGTAATTTTGTTACCCCAAGGCTTGTTTTTAATTTTCTAAAAATACTTAAAATGGGAATTTTTCTTTCTTTCAGCTTTTAAGTCTTCCTCAAAAATTCAATGTGACATATGATTAAATAATAATGATTGACAGAAAATCAATATTGAACTGATCTGAGGTCACTTCCAAAACCCTCCATTATTTTTTACTATGTAAAGTATGGGGTGATTTTGTTACCCTCGATGTACGGATAGGTATATAGTGATTTTTTTTTTTTTTACTATACGGTATGGGAGCACACAGTTACCCCACAAGTACGGATAAGACAATATTGCTATTAAAATGTGGGGGCACTCAGTTACCCCCGACGTACGGCTACGACAATAAAGCACCTTGTACGGATAGGGTTAAATATTGTTTGGTTCCAAGGCTTTGGGAGAAAATGTGACATAGGCATCATAAGCACGCTGTTTTTCTATGAGCTCAAAGTTATCATACCCTAGATACGGATATGTTGATTCTGTACCAAGATGTTTAAGCGCTGTTTATCGGTAAAATGAGCATTTGTAGCAGAATAAAAATTTTTTTAATCTTTTTTCTCAAAAGTATTCTATGTGTCATGCAAATCAGTAAAAACTGGTCTCAATAGTTTATCGCTGATTACAATTCTAATGGGCAAACAAATTCCACAAGAGAAAGAGAGAGAAAATGGTATAAAGTAGCGATGAAACTTTCACCTAAAGACAATAGTGCAAGAAGTGTGTATTACTTTTATGAATTTTATCAAAAGAAAAGATGGCTTATTTAAATTTTATTCTTATTATTATAGTCTAGTGGTGTTTATATTTTGAAGAAACCATTGAAAAACTATTGCTGGAGACGAGACCGTCAATCAAAACATTCCCATGAAATCAAACTTTGGTAATATTTATTAGAAAGGTGCTATATATTGCGGATGAAAAAAAATTGGGATTTTGTAAATTCTTTTGGTACTGTCATGACTTTTGAAAAAGCTTATCTTTTTGCATCACCTGACAGTGGATTTGAGTTATTTGTAGTACCTAAAACTTTTGCGTCCATACCATTGCAATCCTTATGAATACAAAAATTTAATCGAAAAAGGTGCCTTCTCTTAATTCCTTTGGGGGGAAAAGGTAAAATGTGATCTGCTCATACAAAATGAATAATTTGTAGCAAATTTTTAAAGCCAAATAGAAAAAGGTGTTTAGCTGTATCGCAAAAAGAAAACTTGTTTGAATATCTCTTCAAGCTGATCCCTTTTCAATATGGATATTTTTTTTGTACATATTTGCCTCAAATAATGTGCTTTATATTTTCTTGGGCTGTTCCCAACAAACAACTTGTTTTGCACAATCAGGTCACAAATGCTCATTAATTATCACACATTCATAACAGCTCCAAACAGTTTTAGCAATAATTAGAGGGATAGATTTTCAAAAGTATCTAAGATTTGAAATATGTTTGTCCCATCTGGCCCTGTGTCAAGATGTGTTATAAAATTGAAATGAAATCATGGTTTCAATTCACAATTCTTTAAAGTTGGAAGCTATTCAATGCAAAGTTACATTTTTTCATTTTTGTTCAAATTGCAAGAGAAAATTAATTAAAAGTTGTGAAGAGCAGTACTTTGAGATTTGCAGCAAAGAAAAGCAATCGAGAAGCCAAAGTTGTAACAGCTTTTTATTTTCTGCCAAATGAAACTGAAAATTAAGGCATTATCTTCTCAAGTTAGATTTATGGCTTTCCAAAAAGAAAAATGACTGGTGCAGAGAATTTAAAATTTTCCGTAGCTGTTTGGAAGCCAGCCAAGAAATATTGGCTACCAAAAAAATCAAAAGAATTGAAACAAAAATTGGGTGAAAACATACTGGCTTCATTTGATGATAGTAAATTAATTATTAGACTGCTTAGAGTTCTACAAAATGAGTCCCAGTTGCAGGTCTACCTGACTGAGTTATAATAGAAATCTTTAATTGAAGTGAAAAATATTACTATTTCTATATTTCAAAAGTTCCCAGCAAGTCAACCGACATGTTAACTGCGAAGAAATGGCAATGTGATTATTCATTTTTTAATTCAAAATGAATCTAAGTATTCAGGATATCAAGAACAATCAGGACCCTACTCCTGATTCACCAATGCTTGGACCAAACATGGGATTCACTTTACATTTTATCCAGAAAAGAAAGACTCATTTGGGGGGGGGATACCTTTCAATTGCTGTAGAAGGAACAAAAAAAAGCCATAATTTTTTTTTTGTTTTTGTTTTTTGTTGAAATTTTGAATAAGTGGACTACATGCACATTCATTTTATAATTTGGAGGAACCATATACGAAATGTAAAAGCCTGAGTTTCAATTAACTGATTCTGGTCTTAAGACAACAAAGAAACAAATAAGTTGGAAACTTAACTTTATTTTATGCTTTTTTTTTCAATGGAATATTTCAAACAGGCGTCTCTCAGCATTGTGACACATAATGTTTTTTAATATTAAGCAATGACATTTTTAAATACGTGCAATTTTAATCGTTTATTCTATACAAGATTATTTACTAAAAAAACCACTGCATCATAATATCACAGCTTCTTTTCATTTTAGTGAAAACAGAATAATTTGTAATAATTGTAATACTCATTATTAGTGCTAATAATGTCTGGAAACTTTTTTGATGAGAGAGAGGTTTGCTAAAAAAAACTTTATGAAAAAAAAACAACAACATATAATTCTTTGTACAATTTAGTGAGTTCCCTTACTTTGAACTGCATGGGTTTGCATATGCTGCTAAAATTATTCTAATTTATGTTTCAGCTTTCAGAATAAAATAATGAGTATAAAACAATAAGGCAGATGTACTGATACTTCTAAAAGCATTAAAAATTTTGATTTACTAGAATTCAATTCACATGAAGAAAACTCTCCTGTAAATCATGTAGATGAAAATTTTGAATTTAAATGCAATACCCCAGATGGAACTAGGCCTTGCCTTATTTGAACTCTAAATAGCTTTTACACTGGTCTGTTACTCGATTCTTGTGCCTAGTACAAATATATTGCAGGTAAAAAAATGAGACTCCACAGATATCGTTCCAAATATCAACAACAACAACAAAACCTTCACATGAATGGACTACGAAACATACTCCCCCTCCCCCCATGAGAAAAAGGCGAACCCGTCATATTCCCCCTTCCAGGCCTGCCTGGTATCCCGAGACCCAAAGGATCGCCACCAAAAGGATCAGGGATTCCCACATTAGGTAGGATAGGACCTGGTCTTCTGCCCTGGCCTGAGCCCATAGGATTAGGAACACCTCCTGTAATAAATACAAGCACCAGTTATTGGGGCATCATTTTCTTAAGGATATTATTCTCTATCATTAAATTTACACATCAGTCTGAATTTTGTTTGAAAACCACATGTTCTTCCTAATGAAAATGTATCAGCATCTATAACCAAGTTTGTCTGACTTTGAGAATAAGCTACACCCGACTCACCAAAAGTTTTATTTCATTTTTTTGCTGTAAAATTAGTTTTTATCAATCTACAGAAAATGAAAAAATGTAATTCTTTTAAATTATCAAGACAAAAAAAAAATCACTTTGTGCAAGTCTTTAGGTCCAAGATGTTTTAATTATGAACAAGCCTGTAAAATTTGATGTGTATATTTCATATTTCAAAAACTAATTATGCAAAAAAAAAAAAAAAATGATTTTTAAATATAAAAAAAAAACTTTGCTAACATAGATTTTCCTACAACACACTTTGCTATCATTGATTATTACACTGCAAAGACTACAGCTTACATCTGCCAGATGCATTTACAACTAAATCAGTATGAAACATAGGGACGCACCAGTGAAAAACTGAGGATTCAAATCGTAGTCCCCTCCTATCATGTCTGGTGGAAATCGCATGCCTGGGTTAGGAAATGGTCTTAAAGCACCACGAAATCCAAGCAAAGATTCTGTCCGGTCTAAACCGAATTCTCTCCTTCGTTGATCAGCTTCACGTCTTCGAAGAAATTCTTCTTTATATAACTGTAAATACACAGGAAAGCAGTAACTTTAAAACTGTCCTTTCAAATTTTGGACATTGTATCCAAGTTTCCAACAAATGGACTAAATGCCAACAGGAAACAATAAGTATATGTGATCAAAGAAGTACAGAAAGTATACAAATAACAAATATCGCACTCCCAGAAACATATGGATAAGTTAAAGGACCTTGAAGATACAATGGTGGGTGAAGAACAATAAAAGAATACAGCCACTAATTCAAATTTATTTTAACAATTTAAACAAACACACGTTCTCCCTTTGTTTCACACATTACACAAAAGCTTTTTAATAAACAGATTTTTCATTTCCAGAGCGATTTTCAAACTCTGTATTTCATATCAGGATTCTATATTCATATGGTATTTTTATTTGCGATTATCATTTTTTTAAATGATAAAGCCTAAAGAGCAAAACATCTGCAGGTTTACTCTGTGCTGTTTAATTTGTTCAATGAGTTTGACTTGGTAGTTGTATTCTTTGACTACATTAATGTGATCAAAGCAAAAGTCAAAAGGTGAATATTCCTTAATGTTTACTTTGGATTTGATAAAAATATGGGGAGGCTGACAAATTATCTAGCTATACCAGAATGGCATACAAGCACACTAACGATCTATCAATCATACAATGATCCAAATGTCTTAAACATGAAGATTTCATCGGATCAACAAGACTAAAAGACACAGTTCCTCACCTCATACCAGTCTCTGTTCAGGGTGCTATTCTCTGGCTCTGCAAAAAAAATTAATTTTTTTTTAAAGTGAAGTATGTTTTTACAGCATCAAAATTGTAATTATTTCAAAAGATCTCTCTACCCAGTCTAAATTAGTAAAGAAATCACATTTTTAACGTTGTACATTTAAACATTTAAAACAATTTTGTCGCTCATGGGTATGATAATGTGTTCATGTAAGAACCTTTAGCACAAGCAAGTCGAAAGGTTGGCACACTAAACTCAAGTCTCATGGACGGCATCCAGCATAAACTGAAAGCACAACAGAGCAATATGTATCAAAAGAAAGAAAATCTTAAAAGCTTCCATCTTATGAGGAAAACATATTACTTAAGATACCGAAAAAGACAACGAGGACTAAGAAAAAAAATATTTCAGAAGATGATCTAGAGGAAGAAGCAGTAAATTTTATACATGCAGCCGTAAATAAGAAATGCTGGATGCAAATAATACAACACGCAGCCAAAGATGGTACAGTGGAATACTTTTTAACAACAGCTTCAATAATGGCACGTATTGCTGTGATGAGAGATTTCGTCCTAAAGAGATTAAAACTTAACATTGCAGATCTAGAAAACATTTTTGCCATTTGAAAACTGAACATTTGTAGTGTGCACAATTTTTTTCCCCCATATCTGTAATTATCTTTTTTTAAAATCTTGCAGTATTTTTCCACTGGGCTTTTGCCAAAGATACTTACATGGCCATCCATAAATATTATGAACTTACAACAAACATCAAATTTTTATACATGCTAATATCTCCTCGCTTCTTCAAGTACATATGCATCCTCCTACCTCCCTCCTCCCCATCAAGATGACCCTGAGAAACATGATATATTTTGAAGGACAGTCAAACAATTAATTGCTAGCAGCTTACCTGGATTAAATCGTAATCTCGATTGCATGGATCCTCTGTAGAAAGCCATGAAATCCTCTTTCATTATTAAGCCTACCAAATTTAATCCCAATAGTTTATAACGTCTGAAACGTTTTTCAATCTAAAATCTTAAGATGAACATGTCATGCTGTTTAAACTGTAAACTGATTTAGAGCTTTAGTTTGTCTGACCTAAAGCCTACCTTGCTCTAGCCTGAAAATTTTGCTAGAAATTTATAAATCGTAAGGAGATTTTGGCTTGATTGTTACGACTATGGAAAAAGCATAGGGTGACTCTGTGATGAAATAAAAAAAAAAAAAAACCCACTGTGAGAAAATGATTAAGGATAAGACTTACTACCAAAGTCCCTGATGTACAGGCGTCGCCATACAGATTTTTCTTTAGCCAGAATGCTGAGATTTGTCCCAGTCTGGGCTACATGGCACAACGTAACGGCATCTAGGAAGGACAAGATGCGTACCTGAAAGATAAATTTGGGCTCATAGATTACTTTAGCCTATCACTTCAATCAATACGATGGCTCTCATCAGATGGTTTGGGAGTAAAAGCTGAGGGCTAGGCAAAGCAATCACGATGATCATCATAACTTTCTCAATAACATTCTCCTTCTTCTGAACGTCTATATATCAACAAAATGCAATACCTGTCCAAAAGTATAATATTGTTAAATCTTTCAACTTTTTATCGAAAAAAACAAACAAAAACCAGGACCCACTACTTTAAGCATCACAGTGTAAGAAAATTTGGAAATATACTGCTGAAACAATGAAAAAACATATGAAACTATTGTAAACATTTCTTACTTTTATTTCATAAGGGAGAGAAGTAAATCCTTGTCCTCCAGGCAAACCAGCCGCTGCAAGAAAAGGACAAAATAAACGATCGTCAAATTCAAAAGCAAAATATAGGAAGCAATAGCTTCACGTTTATCATCTTAAAAAAACCTCTCTCTCTCTTTGTGCATGCGTGTGTATGTATGTGTATATTTATCAATATATATAGACACACACACACACAAATCAGTTGCTTTCTTTTTGACAAAGTAAAATATTACACAATACTACCCTATTACCCTGAATAAAGAGTAGTAGCAAAATTGTATAACAACAGTGCAGCCTAATTATGCTCATGTCTATAGTAATGTCTTGAGGTTTTTTTTGTTTTTTCCAACACTGAATGTATTCTTCTATCACAGAAGTCTGGAAAATGAAAAGATCTGTCATAAAGCTGGTGCAGAAGATTGCAACTCAGGGGTTTGCATTATAACTATCATCACCTTTCATAATCCAAACCAGTCTAACATATATTTCTGCATGCATTACCTGTAGCTAGCTCGTTTTCCAAAGGGAGACAAATAGTGTCCTTAACCTGACTGGATAGCCTGTCAAGGGCAACATAAACCTCTGGGACATCTGATACAATGAAAAATAAAAAAATTAACTAATTTTATTTTTAAAACACAGACAAAAAGATGAGAAAAGAAGCTTTCCTTTTCAATCCACATACTGCATTAACAAAAATGAGAAACAATCGTTTATGATGAAAGTGCTGACAAACAGTTCGTGCAAGCAAGGACTATCAGAATTTATTCCCCCATTTTCAAAGTTTGGGATCTTGTTTTTTATAGCTTTTGTCCAACAACTCCCTCTAGAGCATTTTACGGTGTCAGAGATAGCATAGATTCAGCAGTTAAAAAATGCATCAGACTTACTGTCAGATAAACCAGTCACAAAATCGGCCGGCTTCAGTTGCAAATGCTCTGTTTTGAACGACTCATCTGTTGATGTCAAACCTGGGGATGAAGAAATATTGAAAAAAATGAATACGATCGATGAAAAACTGGACAGTTAAACGTAGCAAGGCATTGAGCTCTCTCTCTTTGCCTTTGTATCATGAAAACCAGACAGAGAGGGTTTTCTTCTTATGTAAGTCTGCCTGCAAAGGGTGAATCTATCAATCACACTTTCATAAAAATTCACTGACAATATGACATCTACGTCCAAGTGTGGCATTAAGCTCCAAGCAATATTAAGCCCCTCTCATTGGCAACCATATCAAAATCTCAGCTGATAACAGTCAAAATATCTTTCTTTTTGACAGAGTACCTACTTTGAGTGTGTGTAGTTCTGTTACAAATAAATATATGTTCAATGTCATGCTGCTTAGTAATATCTTTTGTATTTCACACATACATGCAGGCACATGGAGAGAGAGAGAGAGAGAGAGAGAGAGAGAGAGAGAGAGAGAGAGAGAGAGAGAGACAGACAGACAGACAGACAGACAGAGAGAGAGAAAAAAAGAATCTTGAGAAAAAATGTTTTGGAGGTTATATAACGTATCCCATGACAAATTTTGACTGAACTGTAAAAAATAAAACTATTAAATATTATTTGTAATCACCTTATGATTATAACATCTAATTTATCTAAGTATGATATATTGGCCCTTGAAAACTAAAGCATTGGATAGTGACATACCATGCACAATCAAAGAACTAGCCATTGGAACTCCAGCTATTGAACATTTTCCAGGTTCCTTGCCTGAGAAGTGAAGCTCGTAGGCACATTTGTAATACCCAGACTGTTTCCAGCCAGTGGGGATTTGCGTAAGATCAGAGACCTGGCCAATCAAAAATTAAAAAAAAAAAAAACGAAAAAAGAAAGAATAGTGATAATCTAAAATAAAGAGATTAAGAAGACGTTCACACACTTAGACCTAACAACAGACAAGAAAATTACAACATGTCTGAGTAGGATTCAAACCAGCACCCTCGTTGGCACCCAATAATAATCTAAAGAAATTGCTGAAGTTTTTATAGTATAATAATTACTTACAATCTTCTCCCGAAATTGTTCAGTTATGAATGACTTAAAAAAACAAAAAAACAAGGGTTTTGCACTGCCCACAGAATTTCAAAAAAATGAAATGAAATTATAAAAAAAAGGCACTACCTGCTGGGGAATAAAGCCGGTCTCTAGCATGAGAGTGTGCACCACAACCCATACTGCGTCAGCCGCACAGCCACATGTGGCTGATAGATACAGCTGTTCCAAGAGAGCTGGAACTTGTGTGGCTGTCGACTCTCGCACTACAAGTGGCTCCAGAAGAAACCTGGTGAGTGGACATCGAGTATCAAAACATAAGAGTTACCAGTTCACGAATGCTGGTGTTTCATGTACCTCGGACGTAAGTCTACAAATTCTCACAATCAACTAAAATAATCTTAAATTCAGATAATGACGGACCTTGGTTATTTTAAATTAAGGAAATAATTTTAGAACCAGGAACTATGTAACTTTTATTCCCTTAAAATGTAGTTAAACTTTGAATTTTGCTTTAACTTTTTTACTTAGGGATTGTGGCCTGTAGGAAAAATTTTGAATCCTTTTTTTTCATATTTAAAAGAAAACAATAGGGATTTTCTAAATATTGATCAAATGCTTTTATGAAACTCTACCTATTGACTTGGGATTCAGAGGGGAGATTTTCATAGGGCTGTCCGTTATCTTGGTTGTCCTAAAAGACCAAGGAAAAGACAGAAATAAACAAAATGTATTATTTAACTAAGATTTGTGAAAGATAAGGCAATTTTGACACTACACAGAAATTCTAAATCTAGAGGGCGAACAAGGGTTACAAAATTTCAAAAGAGTTCAACAAAGAAGATGAACAAATAGGCAGATGAACAAAAAATAAATATTTCAATTTCCAAGCTGGTTACTAAAATGACAGACATTTATTTTAAATCGTCAAGATGGGTAGATAAATTGAGAGTCCAGATAGATTGAGGGCAGATAAATAGAGAGTCTGACGGATATGTTGATAACAGGACAAATTTACTAGCTAGGTTTTTGAAGAATAAATAAACCTTCATGCAAAGACAAGAGAAAAGAAAACAATGAGGAACCTTACTTTCACTTTTGTAGCATGTTATGAAAATTCCATTTTTATTTCTGAAGAGCATAAAAAGTTTTACAGACTACTGTGCATTCAAAGCTACAATTTGATGGACAAGCAGCTCAGTAACTTGAAATTGTGTGCATCTACCATTCTAATGTCAAGTCTTTCCTGCACAGTTGCTGAGGTGCTTGAATCAACAGTAACCATGCTGACATCTGATAGCCGCTGGCTCGGTTCATGCGTATCATTGCTTGAGAGGGATCTTGCCGGACCATTGCTGGACGGACTGACCTGTAAACAAGAGGGAAAAAAAAAATCATTTTCTAATACCCAACTAAAAATTGCCACGCTCATTCAACATTCACCTGGATCAATTTTTGGGGAGTTTCATTTTTTCGCTTTATTTATACTCTCCAGCCTTTTCTACATCTTCTGCAATAATTCTTGATTAGTTTCATTCCCAATATCCATGTTTTAAAAACGAAAACTCACATGATGAAAAAGTATCATAGTAAGTGTGCCGATATAGTTTTTCTTAGTTTTCTCAAAACCACCAAATCATTTTGTTGGTTTTTTTTTTTTTTTTTTTTTTTT
>BLXT01001930.1:67098-84157 GCA_019648995.1 Plakobranchus ocellatus
CTCTCTCTCTCTCTCTTGTGGAGCTAATAGTAAGGGATTACTAAACCCTCCCAGCTATTTACTACTACTACTACTACTACTACTACTACTACTACTACTACTACTAATACTACGAATACTACGAATACTACTACTACTACTACTACGACTACTCCTACTACTATCACAATTGTTTTAATTTGGTAAAGGCAGGCCTAGTCTGGTATCACTTGTTACAGAAAAAGCTTTAAAACATGCTTACTATTATCAACTATACCAGTTATTTTATAGAAAGTATTAAATCTGCTGTTAAAAAAATACTCTTCAGCATCGTCAAGTACCTTGTCTAGAACAGACATTGGCGATCAGGTTCCTCCACTCATACGTGTCAACCTTATAAGTTGTTATTGCTACCCTTGCCTATTGGCCATGACTTAAGATTTTCATTTAAAGTTATTCTACTGCGTTTGCCTTCAATCTTTACAGTTTACCAAAAAATGTTTTTAAAAATTAATGAATTAGACTGCTACACAGAAGGTAAATTTTTACATATTTATGTTGATTTCTTTTTTACTCTTTTTGTTCATAAACTTTAGGTTTATGATGGCAGACAAACCATCAAGTATTAAAAATGACAGGGCATCAAGATCTTCCAGTGGAGAAATTGAAGACGATGCAGATATGTCAGCACAGGGAGCTTGTGCTGCTCCATTGCCTAGAGTTTCCTCCCTGACACTTCCTAAAGGTTCAAGTGGTGATTATGGTGAAATGTCTCAAACACCCATAGGTATGGCTACAGTTTGAATTTGTGTCATAAAATTTTTGCTTGTGTAAAAAAAAAAAAACAAATGTCTGTTTCAATGATGATCTTTCTTCAATTTCTTAGAAAAAAATATTTCAAATGGAATATTAACATGAACAGCTTTATCGATATTTTGTCATTATAAGAGAAGTTTTATCAGAAGGAGATTGAAAAATAATCTCAGAAAGGGGAGGAGGAGAGCATTTTTTTTTTTTAACTTAGTGAGTTATTGCAATTTTATTGTTCTAATTTTGTTAGCTTGACCAAATTAGAGAAAACAAACAAAGAAATTTTGAATTCTTTTTGTTAGTTCCCATGACAATGCCTCCATCTTGGATTTGGTTTTCTAAAAAGTAGTTAGGTTGACATTTAATCAACTCCAACAAATTTGAAGCCACATATTGTTTGCATGGAGAACATAGAGCAATAATGGTTTTCTTCATTTTTTAAAAAAGAGTTCCCACTTTCCAAGAAAGAATCATAAAAATCACAGAATTGCTGATGCAATGCGTTTTAAAAAATGTCATGAATGTACAAAATGCAAAATGTCAGGTACAGACTGGGCCACAAGTAAAAAAACAAAACAAATCGAACATTTCATTTCATATTTACACATCTGCCAGCTGCTACTGGTTTCAGTATTATACTACTCAAGTGAGGCCCAAATTAGCCCTCTTCAGAATAGCATACGACTTGAGCCAATCAGTTTTAATAACTTTTTTTTACCATCTGTAGAGCAGACAAAAGTCTCTCATATGTTTGCATTAACAAAGTTTAAATCCAGAAGTAACAAATGTTCTGATAATGGCTAATTACTGCAGACCCAATGAGATGGAAAAATACTGAGGTCTCACATAAAAAAAAAAAACAACATTCACTCTGTTTGGCTGTATCTGTAACATGGAATTATATCAATGTACTTAATGAGTCTCACTTCCATATAATAGTACTGACTGTACATATTATGTTTTCATTGCCCTTATTTTGTTGTCCATGTTTCTGTTTGTAATCTTTTTCTTATTTCATTTATGCACCTACCATCTGATGCTATTAGTTAGCCAAGATATTTAAATTACGCAACTTGTTTTGTTTCTTCTTCTTTGCGGACAAGATTGCATTTGCGGTTTTTAAATTTCTTTCAGATGACTGTGCATTTCGTTTTTTTGGTTTTTTTTTGTTTTTTTTTTTTGTTTCTCATTAAAACACAGGCCTTTTCTTTTGCTCTCTAAAACGACAGTTTTTTAAGTTGTTTACCCGATTCAGCTATTACAGCTGCATCATCTGCATATCAGAGATTGTTGGTTTTTTTTTTAAACCAAAAATTTCCTCTAGATGCCTCAAGATTCTTTCACTGCATAGGTTAAAAAGATCAGGAGACATTATACATCCCTGCCTCCACAGCCCAGAACAAGGGTGGAGAATTTAGCCTGAGTTAAGTGTGTCTTCTGGATTTTTTCCTAGTCCTGCTTTTTTCAAAGGGCTTAGATTCACAACAACTGATGTGATCATTTGAAAGGAGGAGACTTTTTAACTTATGAGTTGTTTATTTATATAGATATTATTTTTTACATTTCAAGGAGCCTTGTGAAGCTAGGCTGTGATCATGCTCTTCCAAAATAACATAGTGAAAGATTACAACCAAAAACAACTTAGAACTTATTTTTTAAAATTTGAACAACACAGAGTATGTATTAAAACGTTTAGCCTTGAAAGTTTTATGAGAAGAAAAAAAGCAAGGGGAAACATAATTTTAAAAAATCATTACTGCAAAAAAAATCTGTTGACTAAAATGCATTTCTATGTAGCGTAGAGTGAAAAAATAGCACAAAATGTATATACCTGTATATTAGTATGTATATAAACATGTACACACATGCAATAATATAGATACATTATACGATTATATATACACTACCTAAGTTAAAAAGAACAATTAGGAAAAAATTGTCTTTGTTAATAATGGCAACATTCATAAGTACCTGTTTAGTCGGACAGGAAGTGATTGCTTCAGATTCACAGTAGAGCTGCTGCTGTTGAACTTGTTATGCAAACCAATATAATAGTATCTCTGTTGTCCAATCAACAACTCTCCTCTCTCTCTCTCTCTCTCTCTCTCTCTCTCTCTCTCTCTCTTTCTCTCTCTCTCTCTCTCTCTCTCTCTCTCACTATTGCTCTATCTCTCTATATATGTTTCTCTCTCTCTTTCTCTCCCTCTCTCTCTCGCCCTTCCATTCTCTCCTATACTATTTAATCTTTGAATAATAAGGTCCAGATCAATATGAAGTTATAGAAAGAGACTTACATATAACTTTAAATATAACAAATTACTGTATTTTCCTTAAGTACTTTAAATCATAGGAAACCAATCCACCAAACTGTTGGTAGCAATTCAGTTACTGTGTTAAGAAAGATTGCCATATGTATAAAGGGAAAAATGATTGTCATTAATGGTAATCCTTGTGGTTCCAAAGTTTTCAAGATGTGTATCCAAAATGTTTTCTTATTAAGTCTGCTTATTGTGTCAGAGTTAAGAAATTGTCCAGTGCTCATAATGTTAAATTGTTTATATTGTGATCTTCAAGTTTGAATGCTTGGTTACTTGTCATTGTTAATTTTAAACTGTTGGAGGTTGAATCTGGCTCTAATCGTCATGCCACTTTGTTTTACATATTGTTCAGAATATTATTTTTAAGAAGCACTGAGATAGATGATGTTAATTTAGTCACATGTAACCTTATGTGACATTATATGTTTTTCCACCGGCAGTGATTTGAGAGATGAAGTTATATGTGTATATCTATGCCCCGCCATTTATGCAAGTTTTACATTTAGAAAAATTGCAAGGGCCGAAACCAATGTTGTTAATGTTGTTTGTTGACGAATGAATAAAACGTCTCTAAAATTTTTAAGTATACCAAAAGCTGTAGCTGGTAGAGAAGCGGTGCCTTTTTTGTAACAGTTGGATGAGTGAAGAATGGGTAGATATGTGCTGAAAATATTGAAGCTTTTGGCACAGCCAGATTGTGGCTAATAGCAAATGGTATTCTTTCATTTTCTATTCTATCCCATTAAATTATTTCTCTTTTGTATTGCTTTCGGCCGAGGAATTTTTTTAATCCTCACAAAAGCAGCCTCTTAGTGTTTAAAGGCAAAGCTTCACGATTTAAGATGTGTGAAAAGTTTAGTGTGTTGTTTGAATTTGTTTAAATGAGTTTTCAGTCAGTGTTTGCTTTCTTTTACTGTATCAATTTAATTTCTTCAATCACCAGTGTCTTTTCAAGATCCATCTTCAAGTTTTTTTTTGTTTCTTTTTGGGAGTGCAGTTTTTTATACTTTTCTTATGTTCAAATAGTATCAGTGAAAAAATGCTTCTTCTCAATGCCATCCTCATCTAGGGATCTCAATTCATTTGCAGCTCAGGAACAAAATGGCCAAGGCTTTTAGCGAACTATTTTTTTCCGTAAGTCTACTGGGTCAGCTGATGTGACAAGCCCCCATGATTAATTGTAATATTATACTGCTGCACAGGCTGAGAGTAGGAAACAAAAAAACTCCATGTGCTAGTGTGAGCAAAAGTTTAACTAACAATGGTTTTGAAGATATGTCATTTTTTCGGTGGGACAGCTCTTGTACATGCAGATTTCCACATAAACAATTTTGGCATAATTGGAGTGCACTATGGTAAAAAATTCGATGATATAATTATGTTGCATGAAAAACAATGTCAATATAAAATTACACAATAGTTTAAAAAAAGCAGTCTATTTTTTAAAAGGACAGACAGCATTAATGAAAGCCCACCTAGATGTCATCCCGTCAATATAAAATTACACAATAGTTTAAAAAAAGCAGTCTATTTTTTAAAAGGACAGACAGCATTAATGAAAGCCCACCTAGATGTCATTCCGGTCAAATTCCATTGATTTTCTTTAGAAAAGAACGAAATTCACTTAAATAAACCTGCTATAGTTTTTAAATACTTTAGAATGTCTGAAACGTTTTTTAAGTCTGCATTCTGAAGCAGCATGCTGCTTTGAACTGTCCCAAGATCTATAGCTTGTCCACCCTTCTATGTGTCTTGCTTAACGGTTATTAATAGATTAGGTTTCTCCACTTCATTGAAAACATGTCTATTAAACGTAGAAACAATGGTATACTTTAGGAAACAAAATCTCTCTTTTCCCTTCTTTTGCAATCACCCTCAAAAGCAAGTTATATATCTGAATAAAGGATTTGTCAGATGTCGCCATGACCTAGATATAAATGAGCATGTAATTATGTCTATCTATCAACATTATCTATGGTAAAAAAATAAAGAGAACATGTGAAAATGTGTTTGTCCATAGAAAGCACTTTTTTTTTCTCAAAACAAAAGTATTCAAAGTCATGTAGCTTTTTTTTTGCTGATTAAATCAGATTGGTAAAAATTTACTGATCTCTGACATTAAAATTGAATTCTACAATCACCTGCTTTTTTTTTATACTTGAAATAGCATTTTTTACCTTTTTTTTTTTTTTTACAGATTCTGTACCATATCTGCGGGATCGGAACTACGCGTCAGCAACTGGTTGCATAACTCCACATCAAGGAGAAATATTTCCAGGGCAGCTGGGTGAGCAAAATTTCTGCTTCTCTGTGACTATTGAGAACAGGAACATCAATTATCTTGTAACAATAATGTTCATCTTTGTCACAACCCCAAAAGTATTATATCTTTCTCTGCCTAATACTATTCATACTTTATGAAGTCTTACATATAAAAAAAATGTGCTGTTGAAGAGATTGGAGCTGTAGTTTGCAAGATCTTCTGCATAATTCTTTAAAAACTAAAAGTGCATGTATAAAGATTCCATGTAGCTAACTTAATACATTGGTCAAAGATGTCTATCAAGGCTTTTAACCAGTTGCTTTTGGATAAACATTATAAGCAACATAACTGAATTATCAGGTATATGCATAAAAATCGTGTTGCCCTTATATCTGAAAAAAGTGCTTGAATGTATGCATTAACTAATTCTCTGGTGCATGAACACATTGGCCACATCTGTGCGAGTTATCAGATTCATACACGGAAGTGTTTTTTTTTGTGTGTTTGTGGTTTTTTTTTTTTACTGATTTTGATGTAAATTGTAATTCATTAAAATCTAAATACAGTTGAATCTGTCCATAGTGACCACTGAAGGTCAGACTCAAATGTGGTTGCCTTAGGTGACCTTCTGGTGAAATGGATAGCCATTGATCATTCAAAGTGTTACAAATGTCTGGAAATTAACTTTCAACATTACCAAATAACCTCGTCCTGAACAGAAAAACTTTCTCTTCTAAGTTGCCAAATGCAGTAGACCAATTGGTCGTCAAGCCTAGGATTGCCTACAAGCCCACAAAAAGTTGAGGTAATATAAATTACTAGCTTCCATTAAAACTTGAAAAAGACTGAACAAGAAAATTTCACACTCCTATGAATCAACCAAACTTGCCAAGCAATTACAGACAACCTTAAATCTATGTGATTTTAATGCACCACGATGTTTTTTGCTTCTCAGGAATCAAGCTTTTGTCTTTTCCTCTTTGCATAATTTCCACCACACTTCTGAGGTTATTACGCTCAATGTTCGTCATCTGTGTCATATGTTGGAAGGTATGCAAGAAATGGACCTCGTTCTGCTTTTGTTGCCAGCCTCTCTAGTGCATTCCATCAGTTTCTCATCCACCTTAATATCCTCCTTCCACATTACACATTGTTTTCCAAATGACATATCACTTTGAATTTTCTCATGCTTTCCTGTAGAGGCTCTAGACTGCCTTTGACTAGATGCTCAGAGATGATCAAGCAGGTTTCAGACAAAGTAGATCCTGTACACATTGTAACACTGGGGGGTGACCATTGAGCAGTCCCTAGAGGGCAGACATTTCTCTACAATGTATTTGTAGACTTCCAGAAAGCATTCAGTAGTGTTGACAGAGATCTCAATGCACCACTGTGGCTTTTTCCCACAGGTAATCACTTCATATGGCAACTGTGTGAAGATTGTGCGACAGTTTTCCATGATGATAAGCTTACAGAACCTTTTCTCATAAAACCAACGTGTAATAGGACAGCTTAATCTCATCAACAATCTTCCTGGTGGTGATCGACTGGATCATGAGACAGGCAACTACAGGCCACACAAGAGGCAGCCAGGTGGCCAGGAATCCTCTAGACTGATGAGCTACGGGGGAGGCACAAAGCAGTCACCTATAAACATTGAGATATCATGAGACAGGCAACTACAGGCCACACAAGAGGCAGCCAGGTGGCCAGGAATCCTCCAGACTGATGAACTATGGGGTAGGACAAAGCAGTCACCTATAGGCATTGAGATATCATGAGACAGGCAACTACAGGCCACACAAAAGGCAGCCAGGTGGCTAGGAATCCTCTAGACTGATGAACTACGGGGGAGGACAAAGCAGTCACCCATAGGCATTGAGATATCATGAGACAGGCAACTACAGGCCACACAAGAAGCAGCCAGGTGGCTAGGAATCCTCCAGACTGATGAACTAAGGAAGAGGGACAAAGCTGTCACCCATAGGTATTGAGATATCATGAGACAGGCAATTGCAGGGCACACAAGAGGCAGTCAAGTGGCTAGGAATTCTCCAGACTGATGAACTACGGGGGAGGACAAAGCAGTCACCTATAGGCATTGAGATATCATGAAACAGGCAACTACAGGCCACACAAAAGGCAGCCAGGTGGCTAGGAATCCTCTAGACTGATGAACTACGGGGAAGGCACAAAGCAGTCACCTATAGGCATTGAGACATCATGAGACAGGCAATTACAGGCCACACAAGAGGCAGCCAGGTGGCCAGGAATCCTCCAGACTGATGAACTATGGGGTAGGACAAAGCAGTCACCTATAGGCATTGAGATATCATGAGACAGGCAACTACAGGCCACACAAGAAGCAGCCAGGTGGCTAGGAATCCTCCAGACTGATGAACTAAGGAAGAGGGACAAAGCTGTCACCCATAGGTATTGAGATATCATGAGACAGGCAATTGCAGGGCACACAAGAGGCAGTCAAGTGGCTAGGAATTCTCCAGACTGATGAACTACGGGGGAGGCACAAAGCAGTCACCCATAGGCATTGAGATATCATGAAGACCGCACCCTGCAACAGCTGCAGTCAAACATCATCAGACAAGCCCTTGGATGGAACCCACAACACAGTGGAGAGTGGTATTGCCAAAGCAAACCTGGCACTGCAGTTTAAATGTCAAGGCCAAAACAGCAGGAACCACATGAGCCAGAGAACTGAAGAGGCATAACCTAAACTAACCTTTGTATTTGTGTTTGGGATTCTTTTTTCTTTTCTTTTAGCCAGTTTTAATTTTACCAACAAGTCTTTTTTTTTCACTTCTTACAGGAGACACTTCGCAAGATATATCTTTAGGGGGACATTTCATTGACTATAGTCGCAAAAGAAATGTACCTCCCTCATCAGCTCCATGTACTCCTTGTACAAGGGCTAGTCCACCAAGCTTGGCTAGTATCAACAATGTGGCTTCCACGGGGTAATCAGTCCTGGATAATATAATTGCAAAATTTCTTTTTTAATCCTTTCAAGGCCTTCTACAAATTGTAAATGTTTCACATTCGATGAATATGATTTTTGAAAATTTGTAATCTAATATTTGATTTTTTTCTCTTTTGCATAGTCAAACTCGTTAAAAAAACATTAACTTTATGGCAGTTTTCTATGACTTTGAATGTTTCTTTGAATTCTGTAATAAGCAGTGCAAAGGCAAGAAAACAAGCTGAAAGAAAACTTACTAATCCCAGCTGCAAGCTCACTAGACATGTTTGTGTAGCATGAAAACTGGGAAAAAAAAACATTGGCAAAATAGAATTGATGTGGTCCAAAATTAAGCAATGTTTATAATTTCAAAAACATTTTTTAGACTCACTGATGACTTACTTGTTGAAAAAAAAGAGACAATTTAGCAGAATCGTTCAAGGATGAATCAAATGATTTGGTGACTTCTGTATAGACAAATTAAATAAACCAAATTGAATCCAAAAATTTTGAAAATTCTTATGTGAATAAGGATGTTGATCAAGGTTAACAGAGTGAAAAATCGAGAAAAGCATCAGCTTTGCTGCTTTTAAACTTTGTGAAGTTGATCCTGAAGATGTTTCGAAACTATGTCAGGATGCCTTTTGCGAAGCATCAATCAGCTGTTGAATGTGTCTCTCCATGAAGGGGTCATTCTAGGTTGCATTAGGTTGCAGTTTAAAAAAAAACAAAGCAATCGCAACCCAGAACATGAATAGAACCTCAGATGTGTAGCAAACTTTCAGTTTCTGTCCAACCTATGAGGAAAAGTCGACCCCACTGCTACTTGGAGAAAAATGTCTGTGGTGAATTGCATCACAGAAACATCCCTGGATTGAGTCACTGACAATCTCCTTAACATTATTGATGTAGGCTTCATTCCATCTTTAAACCTCCCAGACCTATTACAAATGCTATGGCAAATTGAATCGATTAGAGACAGCCCGTGGGATCTCTGGCACACCATTAAATGTTTAAAGTCTTCCATAGATAGATGTAAACAAATCATTGTGATAAATACTACAAGATCCACATGCTTTAACCCATGATATACCTCAAGGTTCTGTACAGGGTCAAGTTTTTTTGTTATAGAGACCCTCTAACTACTATTTTTGAAGATCATAAACTTCTTTATCACCCTGCTGCTGGTGTGCAGTTACACAATTTCACAAATACCTTATTGCTGTTGAGTTTTAGATCAGTTGAGCACTGCCTGTGACAGTGAGTTTTTTTAAAACAGACTGAAGGATATAAATCACTATAAGTGTTGCCTAAAATTGAATAAAAAGTTTATTAACTTGAATCAGGAATGGTTTCAGTACAACGATTTAATGTCTACAATTATTTAGATCTACAAGCTTTCAAACATCAGTGATTTATCTCTCAGCGGTCTCTGTAAGCTCTCTCTAACCATCTCACAATCATTATTCTATACCCATCGCTTGCAGATTCTAGAAAATATTCACGCATGCTAATTAAAGAATATAATTTTAAATCATTCATTCTAGAATTTCTACAACAAAGAAGGTATTACCGAATTACATCATAAATGTAAGCTAAAAATTTTAGCCAATAAAACTTTCCCATGTGACAAACTCACCATTATTATGATCATGCGAAATATGTGTCGGGGAAACAAAATGTTTGCACACCTTCCAGACTTTCCAGAAATCCCTAGATCTATGAGGTTTAAACCAAAATAGTACTGCTAAATTAAAAATAATAAACAACTTAAAGCAAGAGATCGCTTACCTTATTTTTGGTCCAGTAGTGTCATATGTCTTACCTGCAGTAGTTGCATGGAGTTGGCTCTCATGATGTTTTTTGTTTTTTTTTTTTTAATGAAGTCCAATCATTTCACTGAGTTCAGATCATGCAAAGTATAAAATTCTTGAACTTGGACGGCTAGAATAGAATTGAATGGCGAGATCTAAACGCTGTTTTTTTTAATCTATTGGGCAGCTCTTTAAAGAAAGCAGTGTAATATTGATGACAATCTAGACAATAGAGTTAATCACTTTAACACTCTTGCGACGAAGCCCGCAGCAGGTGCTGGTCACATAAAATTCCTTGTGGACAATGCACACATCCCTTGCGCTTTATGAATTTGGCTGTATGTAACTCACATAAATCTCATAGTCCAAACAGAAGCAATATTTTTGCTAGCATTTTCATTGATAAAGAATTGTTTGTTTTTTTTTTAAATATAAAACAATTTATATTTCTGCTCCAGAACCAAAAGTTGGTATTTGAAGCAGGAGTGGCAATTAATTTATGCTTACAACTTGACTGATTTATCAAGACAGATACATAATCTGTTTGGAGGCAGAAGATTGGGAGAAGAATATGAAGCAGTGTCTGAAGAAGATCCACAATTTTTACAGATTTAGATGTAGATTTGGATGTTCCAAATTTTTTTCCAAAATCCAACCCTTTTTGTAATGTATAAAAATTGTTTATTAATATGTAATTATCTAGACAGTGTGATGGAATTTCAAGAAATGGATATTTTTATTTGAAATTTGGCTTGCTTGATCATTTTTTTTTTTTATATGAAATAAAAAGTTTAAAAACCTCAGACCTGCAAAATATAACACAGTAAAAACAGTAAGTCCCAAGGAACTTTAAAGCTAGAATCATATTAAGATTCAGATCATCAAGATCTGGAAGTCAAATGATGTTGAATTGAGTAGAGAGATTTTCATTTCCAAGATCTAATGATCTGTAGATTTGAAGTAAAATTACTCAGCTTGTGTAAATAGTTGTCATCCTTATATTCGTTGAATAGAGATATTTTTGATTAAAATGTCTGGCATTCTGCGTGAATGAGCTGGAACTTGAACTAGAAAATTTAGAGCAAACATTTTTTTATTTGCATTAAAAAACGGAGAAGTTTTCAAGTCTACTGAGGTCAAATTTCTATGGTTTTCTGAAATTTGGTCAAGTTCACTAATTTGGTCAATATAATACCTGTTATATAAAGAAAGAAAGCATATTCCAATGTTATATTTTTCTTCAAAGGGCTCTTCCAAATCCTGTAAGGAGTGAATCCAACCCTGAGATGACAGAATCAAGAGTGATGCAGGAATCTATGGTAGCTAACTTACAACGTCTAACACTGTTAGGTACTGATGGAAGAAATCCTTACTATGTGTCTGAGCCGACACCCACTCGAGGTAAAGATTCTAATAAGGACGCATTTTCCAAATGTTCTTTTCTTAAGAATTTTAACTAAAAGCAGATGGATTTGTAGCAAGTGTAATTTGTGGGCTATGTTTTGTCATCATTAACATAAATACACCGCATGTTTTTTTTTTATTTAATCTGAAGAAAAAAATTTTTTTTTTTTTTTTTTTAAAGATGATGCTGATATTGGGAACTATAATGCCAGCTATGCTGATGCAGGACTACTTATGACTGCTCGACCAATGGCAGAAGGAGCCTGTGCAGGTACTGATAATTCCAACATAGTAGACCTTGTGACATAAGTAAGAGTTATGAGTCTTCACGTTTTCATTGCTTTCATTGACATACGCTTAATATCATTGTCTCACTAAGACGTGGAAGGCATTGGTTGTCTGACTTGAGATCTGCCCTGGTTTTTAAGCTACGTCATTGACAGTTGATCATTAATATTAATCTTGTCTTATAGCTGTTGATAGGTGGGAAGAACTCATTTTTTGTTTGTTTTTGAATTTGTTTTTCTAATCTTTGTCTGTGAAATCACCATGGGTTGGATAAAAGGAGAAATATGACATATGATGGCCATGTTAATGCCACCATCTGTGATTTTAATGGTTAAAATTTAAAACCCATCCATATCTCTATAGGGTTCCCACTCAGCTGGGAAATTAGGAAAAAGTCAGGAATTTTTTACTTGCTCAAAATCAAGGAAAACTGGTATTGAAAATAAAAATGGTCAGGCATTTTATAATTTTTGTCGGGATTCTAAGTCTTGCAGAGAAACGGACATTACATCTATTCATCATCCTATAAAATTGTTATTGTGCTAAGGTTGGTAGGCCTCTTGTTTCCTTTGTGGCCCACTTGCGCTCAGGCTTTCCAATAATACAGGGCGATCGGAACTTTTCACAGTAGGCATAAAAACTTTTCCATGAGACCGTAATGCAGCTGACAGCCGCGCATGCATTGAAAAGCTGATTCATGCTTCCCTTCTTCCCCTCATTCCTTTTCCTTTTTTTGAATCTCCTTATCCTTTTCTTTGAAAGGAAGTAGATAGATGGAGCCATCATTCTTTCCTTTTCTGTTTGCACAAATAAGACAAATCCAAGCCTACATCTAAACAATGAAACCATGCAAAAACTTGATCAGCATTGAACCTATCTTAATCTTGGAGTCTTTTTTACATTAGATTGCCCCCATTCAGGAAATATCTCTGTCATGTTTTACAGTAGTTTTCTAAGTTTTTTTTTTCAAATGTTTATTGTTAAATCTGGATTTAATACAGTCTAGATCTAGTCTGGATCTAATTTGAATATTTCTCAAGATCTACTTTTTTTAAACTTGTAACAAAAACTTCTCTATGTAGAACAAATTTAGATTAGATCTATAAATTTAGACCCTAGAGGTCTTTCAAGATGCCAAACGCTTTTTTTTCTAAGGATCCTGGATTAAGGATCCCTTATTTAGTGATTGGCTTAAAGCTGGTGAGAACAAGCATGAAGTAGTTTATGTTTTTTGCAAGAAAAACATCAATGTTGAATGGGGCTTTCTGCCCTCATTCTCATACAAAAGGGAAAAAGGACACAATGCATTTGTACTGTTCAAATCGCAAAGTGATGGCAGTTTGTTAAGTTTGATTAACAAAAGTAAGTCAGGTGATACTCAAACTTCTCCCGGGTCTATGACGTTTATTAATCAAAGTAGGTCTTGATTTTGATGGGGCAGTCGGGAATTTTAAAATGAGATTTGAGTTGGAATCCTGCCTCTAATTTATATATCAATAGCAGGCATGTTAAATCTCTGAAGTCCCTACTCGCAAAACAAGCACTACAGAGATTTGATTTGCCAGCCATCAATGTGGTCCTTTCAAAATAATGGTCAAGTTTAAATCAATCTGAAGAACTCTTGATACTAGAGTTCTCAACGCTGAAAAGTCCTTATGTAAAAACTGGTTTTCGAAAATTGTAAGCAGAAATTACTAACATTTTGCTCAAAAATGTTTTATTGAAATTAATAAGAAAAAAATCTGATACATACAGCTTATGACTTTGATCTGAAGAAGCTCCTCCCCAAATATTGTTCTTTGGATAAAAAGAATTAAAAATTCAAAAAATTTCTTTGAGAAAAGTATTTGAAGTTAAATGTGTTCTATTGCTTCTATTAACAGTCAGTTTTACTTTCAACTTCTTGATTTGTTTGGTTAAGTCAGAAATATGTATGTTCAACCATACATAAAATTTAGTAATAGTTGAGGAAAGTAATTTGGATTTATTGCAAAATGCAAGAATTCAAGAGCATGAATAACTCCACAACCTTTGATTGAAAAAAACTTTTAAAATTTATTTTCCTCTCAAATGAGCATAAAACAAGATTTTGTAAAGCTGCTATATTACGGCAACACCTTTCCCATGTCATGTATTGCTAATTCAAGATACAAAAAAGAATATTTTTTGCTCTGCCTGTTAAAACTATTAGCTAATATGTCTCCATCTGATTTGATTTCTTTTTTTATACATCCTTCCATTGGCAATCATTACAGGATTAACATATCAGTCTCTTCCATTTGCCATCCTACTCACCTGAGAACCTGTTCTCATGCCCTGGCTGTATCCTGGATGTCAGTTTCCTCCTTGTCTACCCTTTGTGCCATCCTACTCCTGAATAACTGTTCTCATGCCCTGGCTGTATCCTGGATATCAGTTCCCTACTTGTTTACTCTCTGTGCCATCCTACTCACCTGAGTAATTATTGCTCTAGCTGTATCCCGGATGCCAGTTCCCTCCTTGTCTACCCTCTGTGCCATCCTACTCACCTGAGTAAATTGCTCTAGCTGTATCCCGGATGCCAGTTCCCTCCTTGTCTACCCTCTGTGCCATCCTACTCACCTAAGTAAATTGCTCTAGCTGTATCCCAGATGCCAGTTCCCTCCTTGTCTACCCTCTGTGCCATCCTACTCACCTAAGTAAATTGCTCTAGCTGTATCCCGGATGCCAGTTCCCTCCTTGTCTACCCTCTGTGCCATCCTACTCACCTGAGTAATTATTGCTCTNNNAGCTGTATCCCGGATGCCAGTTCCCTCCTTGTCTACCCTCTGTGCCATCCTACTCACCTAAGTAAATTGCTCTAGCTGTATCCTGAATGTCAGTTTCCTTCTTGTCTGCTGTCTGTGCCATCCTCAAAAATCTTTTCCCATGTCCTTCAAGTCTTTCTAGATATTCAAGTTATGTTTTTTCTTTAAAAGGGGAGTAAAAAAAGTCTGTTCATTTAAGTCCAATACCATCCCAAATTACATGTATATGTCTTCTGATGCTATCCATGAGTCATTGTTTCTGTAAAACTTTACCTATAAAATTCCAATGACCTTGGATATGCCCTTCTCCAGAATCTATGGTTTAGATAGCAATATGTTGTTGCTGGTAATAGTGAACCGCAATATGTTGTTTTGTTAATATGTGATACGTCATACGTTTTTGTTGGTAAAAAGGGGTACATTTATCAAAATCATGCTACAGGGAAAAGTTTGGCTTAGTTGTATCCTAAGCTTGATGAGATAATGCTATAACTCTTTCATTTTACATATCATACCCATAGGGCCGAAAACGTTTTCTTCTTAAATTGTTCTCAAAAATGGTTTTGAGTAAATTCCATGACAGTATTTGAGATGAAATTTTAGCAGAAATTGTATTGTAAAGTGAAAGTAATCCCATTCATAAACCCCCTTGTGAGTGAACTGCTTACTAAGCAGCACATTCAAACTTTTAGCATAGAAGTTTAGCTTTTCATTTATAAGAAGTGCCTACTGAAAGAGTTACCAGTTATGCACGTTTTCATTGCAGGGGAAAAGTTTGTTGGCCTATCTTCCTTTGAGGTAAAATTTCTATGAGCACTGCAGCTTATTTAACCATCTTATGCTACTTCATACTCTATGATTTTTAATCTGTCATTTTAGTGGGGGAGTCAGTGGCACAGTGGCTTGTGAGTCCGACCTGAGATCTGCAAGGACTCTTCTGTCGCAGGTTTGAGCCCCGCCATCGGCGCCCCGGCCTGACGGAAGAATTAAAAGCCTGAGATCACCTTGTTGTGGACTGGCTATATACAAAAACCCACTATGTCATTTTATTGAAGACCTGTACACTGGAAACATTAATTTAATAAATATTTTTATTAGAAATAAATTCAACCACAAGTACTATTACTGGTTATTAAAGATAACAAATGACGAGTCCATAGCTCGCAGGATGAGGCTACTGAATCGAGTAAAAAAACTTTGTTTTCCAATGTGTCAGAATGTGTGATGTAGAGCAAGCTGCATTTATTAGCTATTGTCATGGAAAGGTCCAGCCTCTGGTTATTTTCATGCACCTCTTGGGTTTGGCATATTTTCTTGAATGAATGTTTCATGTTAATCACATGGAAAAAAAATATATATATCTTGAGTTACTCTGACACTTCCTAAGCTTGTTAAAAAAGAAAAACAGAAACTTAAAATAATACGTTGCAATCTTTTTTTTTTATCTTCAAAATGCTATGTCTGTATATAATATTTGAATAAATTGTAATCAACTTTTGCTAAAAAAAATAAAACAACAACAACAAAAAAAACAAGAAGAAGATTGCAAAAGTAGCACTAACAGTGAACAATTTTTACCATGGGCTGTTTTTTCTGTATTCATCTCATAGTATACACAAGTTATTGTCAGTTTTGTTTGCTTTCCACAAGTTTTTGACCTTCATTCTCTACTCTTCCTGGCCAATTTTTTTAAAATTCACTTGTTTCTTTTTCCATTTTTTATGTGTGCTATTCAGTGACCTCTCCATGCGAAGCCCAGCAGAACAGTGGTCTGTCTCAGGGGACAGAAATTGCATTTAATTGCCCTCTGCGGAAACTGCCCAATAGCATTCTGGACCTTATTTCATCTGAGATGGTGGATCCAGATAACAAGGGGAGCTGGTTGGATTTAGTAGAGATGTATGGCTGGAATTATGATCAGTCAATGAAGTTTACCCGCAAGCATGCTAAAGGAGATATTTTTGCAGCATTGCTGAAGGAGCAAACTTTTCAGACCTACACTTTAAGTAAATTCCAAGAGGATCTACAAGGGCTTCCTCGCATTGACTTGCTCAATGACTTAAACGATGAAATTGCTATGTACAATTCAAAAGTTGTCAGATAGATCACATAGGAAATGGTCGGATGGTGCCTATCTTTGGATCAAGCACATCTAAAACAATCACATAGGAAAAGGTCAGATGGTGCCTATCTTTGGATCAAGCACATCTAAAACAATCACATAGGAAAAGGTCAGATGTTGCTAATTTTTCGATCAAGCACATCTAAAATAATCACATAGGAAAATGTCAGACGGTGTCTATCTTTGGATCAAGCACATCTAAAACAATCACATAGGAAAAGGTCAGATGTTGCTAATTTTTGGATCAAGCACATCTAAAACAATCACATAGGAAAAGGTCAGATGGTGCCTATCTTTG
>BLXT01001930.1:98622-119370 GCA_019648995.1 Plakobranchus ocellatus
ATTATTATTATTATTATTATTATTATTATTATTATTATTATTATTATTATTATTATTATTATTATTGCTGTTCTTGTTGTTGTTGTTTGTCATCGCCTTCAGATGCAGCAAATACAACATAACACCGACGATCTGAATCGTTTTCGTCGTTATCCCCATCATCAACAGCAACAAGATCGTGCCAATAAATCTGTAGTGGTTGATTAGACACTGCAGAAGGCGGATGGATCAAATCTTTCTTGCAATCCACAAAAAGGCAAACATGTAGGGCCATCAATCACATGTGGAGAGTTTATGGCTCCTTTTTTTCTAATATCCCATTTTCTGTCTTACTTATGAGAAGTTTATCCTGCCTCTCTATTTCTTGTCATTTTGGTCCTTACTTAACTAACTGGAAAAAAACTTTAAACATTACTTAGGAACTAAAACTATAATCTGAATCGTAGTTACGAAAATGCTTACAAGTCATTTATTCACTTATTAGATGACATAATTGTTCCCCTGAAGTTTTCTGTAATTGAAAAAAAAAAAAAATAACAATAACGAATGAACGTAGTCCTAAATGAGACAAAAAGGAAAACGATTAAAGTGATGTACGAACGATGTACATTATTTTGGATTGCTGACCGGGCAAAATGGCTGCGCCCTTATACAACATTATAAACAAAAGCCACCACAAGAAACATGAAAGAAAATCCATGTCGTGAACTGTAGAGAGCATCTTTTCTTAATCGAGCAGTCATATAAAAGGTTTGGATACACATCTTAAAACGATATTTCTAGTACTCTAGATCTAGGTCCTCAAATTTATGCACACTGCAGAAATATAGGCTAGGCATACGATGATACGATAGATCTAGGGCAATGGTGTAGATTCACATTTTATATTCATGTACTCGGTATCGATCTTTTTTTATATGAGTTTTCAAACGTTTTCGGTACACGGTCTGTCTCTAATGGCGATAATAATTATTATTGTTCGGCATGTGTCGTCAAAACTGTGTATTTAAATAAAGATTGCATAAAATGTTGCTGATATTCTTGTATTGTTTTTGTTTTTTTTTTTGCCTTATGTGAAAGAGTGAGTGTATGCATTTGTGTGCCCATTGTTTTTTCACCGAGTTTTGGCACGTCATTGACGCGCTTGGCACTACTGACACACGCTTGGCACTTCTGACACTTGAACCCGCCCGCAACTAGGGTGTGATGTACAGAACCTTACCTGGGCTTAATTTTTACTCAATTTTTACCATCTTTTTCTTAAAAATTCTCTCACCTAACCCTTTGCCACCCCCCAAAAAAATGATCATGACACAATTAATTTGCATAGCCCTCGTCCTATATATACTCACATGACAGCATAGGCCTATCTATATCTACTTATTACATAACTTGATTGCACGTTGACGTATTTGTTTTTTTTGTTTTTGTGGCAATTTTACACAAATATTAGGATTTTTTTTCATATCTATGGCTGATCCATCAAGACGAGGTAGACCTTCAGCACAACGTTTATTGTACCTCCACCTCTCCCACCTGTAGATCTACCAAACTTGGACATAAATATACAACAGTTGGCAGCCGTTACATCTTCGGTTTTGGATTGCATGAGATGGTTAGCAGAGCACCGTTTGATAACAAATACTTTTTCATGTCAAGCATGCGACCAACCGATGAGGCTACAGAAGCGAGAAGGCCGGGATTATATCGATGGATATGTCTGGTGTTGTCCTGGATGCCAGAGACGAAACAGTATTCGGATAAACTCTTTTTCTGAAGGATCTCATTTGCAACTGGTGCAAATTTTGGACATTGTGTATTGGTGGTGTAGGGACCTCAGACAAGTGCACGTGATACAAGAAACAGGTGTCAGCAAAAAAACTGTTATTGATTGGCAGAACTACATCAGAGACATCTGTGCACAGTATGTAATTGACCACCCTGTGCAACTTGGGGGAAGGAATAGAACTGTTGAAATTGATGAAAGCAAGTTTATGCACCGAAAATATAACAGAGGAAGATTTAAAGAAGGGCAATGGGTGTTAGTAATAGTAGAAAGAGAAACAGACAACTGCTGCCTAATACCCGTTGATGATAGATCTGCCCGCACCTTGCTGCCCATTATACAACAGCATGTCTTGCCTGGGACGAGAATAATAACGGACCAGTGGGCGGCATATAATGCCCTTCCCAACCATGCTTCCGTAAATCATTCGCTCCATTTCGTGGATCATAACAATGATATGGTCCATACTAACCAAATTGAAGGTTGTTTGTTGGGCATATGCAAAATATGAAGTCATTTGAGAGCGAACAGCTTTAACAAAACATCGCGAATAACCGAATAATACCGAGTATGAAAAAAGACCGATACCGGATATGTATGAATATAAAACGTCAGTGTAAACGTTTGCCTAGATCTAGATCTAGATCTATGTCTTGATCTAGATCTATAGCCGACTAAATTCTCTAGGCTATAATACAGGGTGGTCCAAAGTCCCAAGTCGCTCCTGTATAATATATTATGTCCAGAGAGTCGGTATTGTTCCCATCATTTTTTTAGAATACAGTGTGATATGTCTCCAGGTATGACTTTTTGGAGCAGAGATTGAGTGAATGCAGCAATAACAACTTCCTTTAATTGCTCATCTGAATCATATTGTGTCACAGACACCAGAAATAAAAGGTAGATAATACCTCCGATGTAGGACGTTGAGTTCTTTAGATCTATATAGACCTAGCTGGAAAAATAACGGAACTCTGGAGATTGTGTGAAGAACTAAAAAACTGAGTTTATTTAACTCAACAACAGGAAATCAAATCAAACAATATTCACATCGGCCGTCGGTAAGAAAACTAGATTTAGCTCTAAAAAAACAGCGTAATCGCTATACAATGATCTTACTGCAATCTCTATAATCTCTGTGATCTCTATGAATTCTGAGTACTCTCTCTATGAACCTTCTGCCTACTCTGGGCCTTCTCTGTGTGATCTCTGTGTGTTACGTGTGTGAAACTTTCACCAATCTTCTCCCGGTATTTATACTTTTTTTCAAAAGAAAACTCTACAAATTTCTGGAAATCTATCCCATAATGCAAGCGTAGAATGTTCGAAAATGTAGATCTAGAACGTTACATCATAATCCTAAAATAACAAAAAAGCAGTCTTTGAAAAGACATTAGGGAAATCCTTAGGCTAAAAATAGAACATGAGTCACATTCGTTTACGTAATGAATTCTTGTTCGCTTTGCATAAATTAACTTCCCTAAACTGGTTCTTTGTAGAATTCTCGAGTTGACGTGCGTTCAACAGCAAGCCCTAAGTCTAGTTTTTGTTACATATTGCCTTTTGCAAACAGTTTCTTTAACATGAACACTAAGAGAATTTTCACAAATATCAGGGGTCTGTTGAGGCCATGACACGGGGGCTGGTGAATTCATAGACTCATGACCAATCCAACTGTCAGGAAAAGTGTCAAGAGAAAAAAAACCCATAAATTAGGCGGTCATAAGAAAGTATATTATATGTAAGAGCAACCTGGGACTTACGGACCAATTGGTACATACTTGGATATTTGAGACTGTGGCAGTAGGTTGGGACCATTGTGTGTGTGTCCACTGAGTAAACTTTGCGTAACTTTGTTTCTGAAAAGCCTTTTACCAAATTCCTTGCACTATTGATTTCCATGCTTTGAATTTAAAATTAGGAGCAAGAGTGCCCTTTACATAACTTTGGGTGCAGAATACATGATTGTGATGCTGGACAAAAACTTCATCAGTAGTACTCGAAATTTTGACTCACTACTCAATATATGTTAATGCCAAATTTTCTATACCTGAAGACTGCCCCAAATTCATTTATAAGTGTTTCTCAAATAAAATACAAAAAGAAACTTAAAAGAAAACTTCACTGTAAAAAAGAAAAAAATGTGGAGGCCTTGAGATCTATGAATGAATGAGTAATGTTGCTCTATCACAGGGTTATTAAAAAGTAGACCCACTAAATATTGATACTAAAGAACAATGGTGGAGATTACTAAGTAAGATTACTCACATCCTATTTGGAGAGAGAGAGAGTTGGATGTTGGAGCCAACAGTAGGAAAGGTCAAGGCGATGTGCTTTCGCAGCCAAAGGAGATTGTGTTTCCTGCGCTTGACTAGCACTCTAAATTCTGGATAAAATGGATAGGCTGGATCTGGAAAAAAAACTAATTCAATTTGATTTCCAAAGAGAGAGAGAAAAAAGAGAAGAAGGGTGGAAAAAGAGTAACAATGAATAATTGTAGAGAAACTTTTCTCACCAGAAACTAAGTAGTAGTCAATATCTTTAGATTTCCCTGGCTAGAGCAAAATATTCAATCAAAATGATTTCTATATTCCCCAGAATTTTGGTTAAAAAATGTTCAGCTGTAAATCGATCCCGTTGTATTGAAGTTATCATCAGTGATGGACAGTTTTATAATCCTTGCATTATTGCACGAAATAAGACCTTAGGAAGCTAGACAAAAGGCATCAAACCAATAAGTAAATTTGACATTAATTTTTTCCAATATTTGTTTAAATTAATCAAACTTGCCCCAACTCTTTCAACTTTTAATGGGACTAAAAAAAATTTTTTTTTTCTAGGGAAACATGCTCCCTGATTCCCCCTAGCAATTTTCAGACAGTTTAGATAGTTAATATGCAGGTCTAAATTATCAATAATCAGATAAGGCTTTTAACTTCAAGATCAGAAGGGACAGAGGCAACCAGCTCTTATCCATTACTGTACTTATCTGTAGTTGGTCAGTTCATTGAGAAGAGAGGGTGACAAAATGGCGCAGAACGCAGACTCATAACATAACAAGCAATCATGGTCTTGGCTGATGATAGTTAACTAGAGGGTTGTGCCGACACTAGAGTAATTTTCATTGTTTTAATTATTTTTAGCACTGATAGTGACATCAGCCAATAGTTAAACAGCACATTTGGGATTGCACCTTCAGAAAGCTGCAACTGTTTCCTCTTTCCTCCCTTTTTCTTTTGTGAGAGGGAGGGGGGATTTTTTTAAAGGAAAATTGAGGACCTTTCATGTTTTTTTGATTTTTGGTTTTAATTCCGTTTATGTTTTTGTCCTTCTTACTAATTATTATGTTAAAAAAAATATTATTAACAGATTCATTTTTCAGCTAACTTTCGTAAGTCACAGCCAGGGGACCCAGTTGATGCTATCTGTAAGATTTGGAGTAGTAAGGCAGGTAAGGGCGTAGGCTACAGATGTGATCAGCTGTTGTGGGCCAAGGCCTGGAGAAGAAATAACAGCTTTTCTAATCCAGTGTTATGATGCACATTGTGTAAATGGAGAAGGGTGAGGAGCATAGTTTGAGGCCATTATTGATGAAGTGGGCCTGCTTAGAATAAGAAAGGTCATTACAGGCTTGATAGTAAATGATATCAAAAATCATAAGTGCTATAATCTTTAACCTTAGTCTAGGGGGCCAGGCCCAGGGATTATGTCTAAAATCTGAAGCCTCAGGTCACACAGAAATACAGTGCTGTTTGTTTAATTTGAGTGTGCATAAAACATTGACACTCTAAATCCTACAATCATCAAGACATTGAAGAAATCATCTTCTTAAAACAAGCCTTATTGAAATATTGACACCCAAAATTCTACAATCTTCAAGACAGCATCACAGTCATCATCTTCGTGCAAGCAGGAGTAAAACTAGCCAATATTTCCTGGACGTAGTGACAAGGTGTAGGAAAAAGTTTGCCTTATGCTCATGAATGTGAACCTAATCTCTGCGCCAAAATGGACATTAAAACATTAAAATTATTCAGACTTAGACCCCCCCCTCCTTATTATTTCTCTATTGTTTCTTATTGAGTGACTCTTCTTTAGTAGTTTGAACACTTTTCCTTCAGCGCATTAATTTTTCCCAACAAAGACAAGGAACCAACGTTCAACTGTTTTTATTCTTTTGAGAACTTTAAAGAACCTTACCAAATTTTTAGGTTAAGAATTTTCAGCTGTACTAAGATATCAAATTAAAATAGTTCAATAGAATTTGCCTTATCTTAAAAACTGGTACAACGAAGTGAAGTTTTATGCAATGGTAAAAATACACAATATTGTAAGTAAAAAGAGAAAACAATTGTGAAAAAGAACTTTAATTAACATAACAATCAACTAAATATATAAATGTTAAAGGTGAGTCTTTTTTTCAGTGTTCCCTAATGTCAGTGTGACCAGTGAAGCCTTAATAAATAAATGCAGCATTATTGCTGTTCATAAATGAAAATCAGAGCATCTGCTGCCTTGGCACATCTCAAGTTTAAGGTTGGAGGAAGATTTGTTTGCATGACAAGCGTCAGGATTTTTTCAACCAAATTTTTTTGTTTGTTTTTGATTCTTAGAAAAAAAGAGACTAGTTTTGGAAAGGGAGGGAGGGATGGATGGAAAATATTAAAACTTCATTGATGTAGACATTTAAAAAGAAATACTATATCTTTATAAAATTAACAAGGCTTGTAGATTCAGGAATAGATCTCTTTTTGTTGCTGAGATTTTTTTTGCTCTTTAAATTGAGCCCAGGCATGGGACATTTTGTTTTAATCAACATAAAAATCTTTATGCCAAAAAAGCCCATAAAACCAAGAACATCAAATTTGTCTCAGCTGGCCCAGTGCACAACTGCCTGCACAACAACAAGTGTGCCAAAAGGCTGATCAATAATCTTTTTACATTTGCCGGCTGCACATTATGGCTAAGTTCGCAGTTACACGTGTGTTAAGAACTGTCTAGCCATCATTATGTGATTTTAATTTAAATGCATTTTTGAAGGAAGAACACAACAATTACAAAATAAACTGATAATGAAATTTTAAATACTTTAAGAAAATAAAAAAAAGTCATTGTAAAATGCTAGGTTGTGAAAAAAAAAAAGAAATTTAGTCTCATCACCAGAGGTCTGTTTAAATTTTGCAATCATTAAATGAAATGGATTAATAATTTTAAATGACTTTTTAAAAGTGAAAAAACAAAATGGAAAAAAAAATCAATGACAAAATATAAAGAGAACTAATAGAGAACCAGTGATTTTGTGGTGGTAAGTGTATGTTTCTGTGTGTGTGTGTTGTTTAGGCTAAGGAGAGATTGACCGTTGCAGAACTGTACATTTATAGATATTACATGAAGATAGGTAAGGTCTGTTATTTCACAAAAGCAAAGTTGTCTAGAAGTCTTGATCTAAAGCTATCACTCTTAACATTTTGCCTCCTTTTTGCCTGTTGGGGCGTTGGTGGCAAGTAGATAGTGAATCTGTCCAGAGATCTTCAGGGACCCTTCTGTTCCGACTCCAGTGCCTTGGCCTGATGGAGGATCTGAAATCCTGAGATAATCTTGATATGGACTGGCTATACAAAAAACTAAACCTAACTTTTGCCTCTCATATTTTCTCTGACTTCATGGATTTACTTTTGGCATTTTTAAAACAGAAATACTGAATGTTTAGTATTTACTTTGCAACTTTTGGGCATAACTATTATGCAGGCGGACTTAGCTATTTTTAGATCTTAGCTGCATGATAGGGAGCCATTTTTTTCCTCATTGTAACGAAAGTAGACATTTTTGTCCAAGTAATTTAATCATATATTTCTGAAAATATTGTTTTTTTTTTTCATATATTGGCTGTGAACACTGTTCTACAGATTTGGACACTATTATAAAACTGTCCAGCGCTTAAAACTCTTGTTGTCGTAGTAGGCTGCTGAAATCAAAGTGGTGCTAAACGTGCACAATAACTGCCTCCCACAGCTATTTTTATTGGCAATAGATATTGTATAGCTGAGGATCTAAAGCAAGGCTGGATGTTCATTCTGTATTTTTTCTTTTCTCACAGGATGTCAGTCACCACTGGAGGATAGGAGTACAAAGTGAGAAATCTTTGCAAATTATCAAAAATATATAAATAGAAAGAAAGAAAAACTTGGGAAGAAATGGCTTGTTCTCTGTTGAAGAGACTGCGACTGTACTCATACATCACATCTAGATCAGCCCATTCGTCTTGTCTTTGGAAATCTGCACAACTGAGCAAATTTCACTATGAGTTCAGACCTCGTCCGGTCTTGTTGCGCAATGCATTCTCATCATACCAGAAACAACTGCTAGGCACCAAAACTGCATCCAGGAAAGGGAATGAACCTTTCCACAAAAACAGTTTGACATTATGGATTGCAAGACGAGTGTTTACATCATCACGTAGACATAATGATTCTGGGAAGATACTAAAACAGAGTGGCAACTCAAAACCGGTGGCAGCCATTCCCAAGAAACAAGATGTCCGCAGACTTATCAGCCTTGTTGATCCTGAAAAGTGGAGCCTTGCAGGTATGTCTGTGTCTTGTCTTAACGTGTATATGAAGAATTTGAATTTATTGCTCGTAAATTATTTTTGCTTTAAGTTTAAAGTTATATATGAGGTTTGGCCAAAACATTGGTGTGATCATTGTTATGATTGAAAGATTTTCTATCAACCATATTTGAAAAATTGAACCCATCAGTACATAAATCTTTTGACTGTAATGGTAAGAAGTAATGCTTTGTGTTTGAAAAATCAGTTTTGGATGTACATCTTTTTTGTTTAAATTAACCAAAGAACTTTCAAACATAACTATGAGAGCGTAATCATTGAAAAAGTGGTCACCTGTCAATAGTTGAAGAACATTCATCATGTAGTTAAGAAACACAGATCAATGTTTTTTACACGGATCTGCTCCTTACATCCAACTTTGCATTAGTTAAATGCCTCATTTAGATTTAATTGGCCTTCTCCAGTTTGCAGCCAGATGAAGAGCAATATTGTCAGTGTCAAGTGTATGGACGATGTTGCTCATCATTTGGCTACAGCAGATAGCCACTTTGATGGAAAAATTTGCACATGTCTTTTGTGCTTAATCTCATTTGTAAATTGTGGAGATCATTTTCAAACTGCGCTACAAACACAGCTGAGAACTTGCCTGGTAATTTTAAAACCAATCAGATTTAGTAAAACCACCTCATTGCATCTCTATTGACTCTTGTTTTCAGGAGCAATGTGTTGCCTTGTTGTTTCCAGCACAGTGACCATGGCTGTGCCATTTTGCATCGGGAAGATCATTGATCTGATCCACAACTCAGACAAGGGACACATGATGTCTCAGCTGAATCAAGTCTGCAGTGTTCTCCTCTGCATCTTCATTCTTGGAGGAGTAGCCAACTTTGGACGTGTGTACATTCTGCAGACAGCAAGCCAAAGAATTGTGCGGAGGCTCCGAGGTACGCTCTTCAATAGCATCATGCGTCAAGAGGTTGGTTTCTTTGACAAGAGTAAAACCGGTGAACTCATCAACAGGCTTTCATCAGACACAACGGTGGTGGCGAGCTCCCTGTCCCAGAACATATCTGATGGTCTGAGATCTCTCTTTCAAGTCACAGCAGGAATTGGCATGATGGTGAGTTTTATGAATGGCTCAGTGCGGTTTAGTTATATGTGTAGTTTGACATTGCCTATAACAGTGAGTTCTTTTAAATGGACTGAAGAACAGAACTCATTCCAAGTCTTGCTGAAAATTAAACTGAAGGTTTACTAATTTGAGTCAAGAATGGTTTCAGAACAGCAATTGAATTTAAGCAATTATTTAGATCGACAAGCTCTCTAACATCAGCAATTTATCTCTCAGTGATCTTTGCAAGCTCCCCAACAATCTCATAGCAATTATTTAGATCGACAAGCTCTCTAACATCAGCAATTTATCTCTCAGTGATCTCTGCAAACTCCCCAACAATCTCATAACGCTGTCTTTTATACCCATTGTCCACAGCTTCTAGAAAATACTAGTTATCCAATGCATAGGCTAATTAGTCAGTATAAACATAAACAGCGCTTTCTGCAATAAAGTAGAATCTCCAAATTATGAAATCAAAGTTAGCTAAATATATAAGCTCTTTAACTCTCCTCCTTTGCATATAGACATGATAATGTGGGAGCATATTTATTTCTTTGACTGATAAAAGCGGTCCAATCCTTTAAAAAAAGATCACTTAAAAAACCTTAAATGAGTGGCCTCACTATCAGAAGTAATCTTTACAATCCTATGTTTGCATTTATCCAGACTTAAATGAGTGGCTTCACTATCAGAAGTAATGTTTACAATCCTATGTTTGCATTATCCAGACTTAAATGAGTGGCTTCACTATCAGAAGTAATGTTTACAATCCTATGTTTGCATTTATCCAGACTTTTGTCTCACCTAAACTGGCTTTGATATCCCTGGGCATTGTGCCACCTGTTGCCATCGGCTCTATCATTTATGGTCGCTACCTCAGGAAGATCACAAAACAGGTCCAGGATTCGCTAGCCAATGCCACACAGGTGAGGACAAGTAGCTTATTTACACCAAATTGTGTCTATCCTCTTCTCTCTTGTTTTACTTCCTTAACTCTTTCCAGACTTATGCCGAAATATTGGCGCTAATTTTCACCTCGATCTAGTATTATGCTGTGTCACAAACACCAGAAATAAAATGTAGATAATATCTCTGATGTAGGACGTTGAGTTCTTTAGATCTATATAGACCTAGCTGAGAAATAACGGAACTCTGGAGATCGTGTGAAGAACAAAGAACTGAGTTTATTTAACTCAACAGCAAAAAATCAAATCAAACAATATTCACATAGGCCGTCGCTAAGAAAACTAGATCTAGCTCTATTAATCTGCGTAATCGCTATACAATGATCTCTCTGTGATCTCTACGAACTCTCTGCCTACTCTGTGTCTTCTCCGTGTGATACTGGTATATCTCTGAGTCTCTATCTGAGTCTGAGTCTTCACCAATCTTCTCCCGGTATTTATACCTTTTTCAAAAGAAAACTCTACAAATTTCTGGAAATCTATCCCTAAATGCAAGCGTAGAATGTTCGAAAGTATAGATCTAGAATATTACATCATTATCCTAAAATAGCATAAAAGCAGTCTTCGAAAAGACATTAGGAAAAACCCCTGGGCTAAAAATAGAACATGAGTCACGTTCATTTTCGTAATGAATTCTCTTTCGCTTTGCATAAATTAACTCCCCTTAACTGGTCCTTTCTAGAACTCTCGAGTTGGCGTGCGTTCAATAACAAAACCTAAGTCTAGTTTTTTGTTACATGCTAATATATTGGCGCTGACAGGTCGCTCTATTCTTGTCGCTTAAGCATGAATTCCTTCTGCATCCAAAAAAAAATCTGTTTTGAAAGAGTTAATAGCATCTCGAATTTTTAAAAGCTCAATTAACACTCTAGGGCAGTGGTTGTGTCTGCTATGGATGTAAACGCTAGACCTGGGGCAAACAGAAATAATTAATAGGAGGACGTCTGAATTATAAGCCCAATAAAAGGAGATGCTGTTCATGCAAGTGATTCAGGAGCACCCATAATTTCTCAAGCACTTTTGTTCTCTGTCTCCATCCAAAAGGATTTGAGGGTTTGCCAAAACATGGGCTGTCACCATAGTTATCTGTGAAAGATTTTCTACAAGCCCTATTTGAAAAAAAATGAACTCATCAATGCATAAATTTTGATTTGTGAGTGTAATGGCATACAAAGTACTGCTTTAAGTTAAAAAAATCAGTTTTAAATGCATCTTTGCTGTCTAAATTAACCCAATAAGTTTTGTTCATAACTATGATGACAAAATCACCAAAAAAAGTGGTCATCCATCAACAAATTAAGCTCTTTCACCACCAAATGAAGAGATACAGATACATTTTTTTTTTACATGAATCTACTCCTGCTATTCAAATCTGCATGAATATTACCTCACTGATACTCAATTGCGCTTTTCCTGTTTGTAACTGGAGATTCTTTTGTTGAAAATGCAGTAAAAAACGTGATGCAATTTTGGGGTCCACGTTTTGGCAATAGCTTATTTACTAAAATAAGCTGATATTACCTCTGCATATGAAGCTGGGGAAAGCAATTTTGTTCTTTCTCTTTTCTCCTTCTTTCTATTTCAAAAACAAATAATGAATGTTAAACAAAGTTGATTTTGTTAACTTTGTGTATTTACTCTAAGTTGATAAAATTTCATCAAGTTTTTCGGCAAGTAATGGCACATTGTGTCTCTTCTCAATCACATATGCGTCATGGAAAAAATCATCCAACTTCCCCCCCCATTTTCTTGTGTCCCCAGGTTGCTGAGGAGAGAATAGCCACCATACGAACAGTGCGGGCTTTTGCCCATGAGAGGAAGGAATGTGAAGAGTACTCGGCAGGGATAGAATCAGTTTTGAAACTGTCCTATAAGGAATCTCTCGCTCGAGGATTTTTCTGGGGATTTGTGAGCAGTAGTTCTTGATGGCAGTTGATAGTTGTTGTTTAACATGTGCTCAAAGTTATGGTAATGAATAATTATAAAACAACTGAGACCCAAAAAAAATTGAAATACAAATGGCTGTTATCTTTATAATCGTATATAAATATGTGGGAAATAGACAAGCAGGGACTGGCTTTTTTTTTTTTTTTTTACATTTGCATTGTTAATTTTTTTTAGCTTAGTGTGGAATAACAATGTGAACTGGAAAATGCTATGATGTTGCTTATTAACAGTTTTTATAAAGCTCTCTAAAAAAAAACAACCTCTTCAACAAATATAATACACCTTTCTCTTTTTATTTAAATAAATCATGTTGCATCTCTTAAGGTAAACCCTTAATTACAATCTTTAACACATTTTTTTTTGCTTTTTACAGACAGGATTTTCCGGCAATGTTATTGTAATGTCAGTGTTCTACTTTGGGGGCCTCATGATGCTCGAGTCGAACATCACCGTTGGGGATCTGTCATCCTTTCTCCTGTATGCCACTTATGTCGGAGTTGCTTTGGGAGGTGAGAAGAACATTTGAACAATAATAATAATGCCATGCTGAAATAATAAACAGGTTAATCACCCATCATCGACATTTATGTACTAGGTACGATACCCCAAACAAGCCTTGGCTTGTGCTCTCTGCCACTAATAAATGGCATTTCAATACAGTACAGCTCACCTACAACGGGACGTTGACACAAGCCCGTTATTTTCCCTTACATATCCTTTATATTATATTTTCGCTAGAATGGCATCTACTACATGATAAACTTGCCTACAGTGGGACCCAGCTTCGTACTAAGGCCTAAGTCTAGGCCTATTGCCTTGTTGCACAATACTATTTTTAAGTTTTTTTCCGAACTTGAATAGTGATGCTAGCCACTACTAACTGTTGCCCGGTCAAGGCTACAGAGGGGTTTTTATTAGATCTATACAAAAAAATTCAGACTAAATAGAAAATGAACAGATATACAAATTTAGATTTATTATTGCACAGATTGATTCGTCCTTTATGATTGCTTATTGACTCTAAAGTTTTTCCATAATGCATGATCAGATTTTAAAGTTTTGAGGTTAGATCTACGGTTGCTTGCTAGGCCGACTAGTTCCATTTTCGATAATACAGTTCAAACGGATCAAATTAAGCAATAAAAAACTCACCCTACGCTCTACTTCATGTTTCTAAATCTACCCAAGGCTATCTCAGGTTGAAATACAATAGACTCCGATTTTTTTTACAAAGCTGTTTTCGAAAAGATGGGCTAAATCGTTGACACGCTGGTCTAGTGTTTAGACAGAAAAATGCAGTAACGTCTTATTGGTCCAGAGCCCGGAAACCAGGTGATGGCCGGTAGTGACGTTTCGCGGCAACAAGGCAATACATAGATTCGTGAAAAGGACTATAGGTCTGGAATGAATCTAAATTAACATCGGCATTGATACAAAGAAGATAAAGCCATGGTCTGTTTCGGTACTTTCATTCAAAACATTAGCCAATGAACACCTTGCGCATCGGGGGGGTGAAAGAGAATGATGCAACGCCGGCGACTTGGATTGGAAAAAAAGGCATGGGACTGAGTGGTGAATCATGGTCCGTCAGCCGCAGGCTAGTAAGAGGCGTGTGTGACTGTGACTGTCAGTGTGTGTGATTGGTAGTGTAAGACTAAGAGACTGGGGGTGGGGCTTAAGAGGAAAAGAGTAGGCGCATTCAACTTTTAAAGTCCTCGGGGTGCGTCTATTTTGTTCAATGCCTAGAGATCGCAATTAGGCCTACAACATTGTGGTTGTCACTCACTGATTTAATGAACAAAGAAAGCATCGATCTAGGTTTAGTGTGTTGCGAAATTGCCTCTTATTAGTCTTATCTCTCACTCTCACTCCGACGCTCGCAGGTTGCATTAACGAATGGATATCTAGATCTAAATAAATTTTAAACCAATGTTTAATGCGGTCTTAACCTGTGTTCATCTAGCATGGAATCAGGAATAAGGAAATGTTTTCCTTTGGAAAAACCAAAATCATTGAGGAGGTGGACAAGAAAGTAAAGTCAAAAGCCCAGACCTGTCGAGATTATCTCACCGGGCCCTGGTGTCTAACGGTATCGACATGCTATTTGTAGTGCCCGGGCCCTGATGTCGAGTATGTTCGGCATGGCTTTGCGAATTTTTTAAAGTACGTTAACAATGTCATAGAATCTTCCGGTTTTCTCGGTTGTTTTCGTGAATTTCCGAACTTTACGGTGATACCCGATTTGCCGCGTTTCTCCTATTTTTAGTATTCAAAGTAACGGATTGAAGAAGGATACCTCCGAACCGGTCATCGGTCGATCTGTCATTCTGAACTCGTTTCCAACCCAAACAAATGCGGAATCATAGCTCATTGTGTTTGATACTTTTGAGTTTACAGAAGAGAGTGATGTTCAGCCATATGAGCTGGAATCAGATGATGAAAATGAAAATTATTTCCATTCCTAATCGTTTCGAGAATGTTGGTTTTGTTCAACGAAAATTCTTGTCCCCAAACCTAAGTGCCCATCCGATCTCGATCTCTAGATCTAGATCTAGATTTAGAATGTAGACTAGATTTAGATCTAGAGATTCTAAGAAGTGACAGAGGTTGAAATTTCTTTCGAGATTGACCTTTGAATTTTGAGTGAAAAATCTAGGTCTAGTTATTATAATAAGGCAATAAATCGTCATATCGGGTTTCTGTAATTCTAGATCTACTCTGCTCACACGCCAATGACCCATGAATGAAGGTGAACAGTCAAATTAAAGATTTCATGATTCAGGGTGAGATAGATTAAGATTTAGACTAAAGAAGCAGGTTCAATAAAATGATTTTTTATTTTCGGTGACAAAATTTAATTCCAAATGTAATATATTTCTCAGGTTATAGATTCTGTAGATCTGCTTCTTATGGGTCTCTACTGCCTGGAAATGCTTTCCGAAAATGGGAAATGCAGGGTATTTTTAAAAAATCGTTAAAAATCAACCACTACACTAAAAGAAATAAAATTAACACATTTGCAAAGCTCTGAAATTCCAAAATATGCACAGTGAAAATGAAGTTTTTACTACAATTTAGTAAAGCACTAGAATTTTTTAAAAACTGTCTGAAATGGCCAGTTTTCAAGAACCGGCGAGCCTTGAAATGACCAGTGCCCGGTGAGTTATGAGATTTCATCAGGAACACTTTATACATTCTTGAAAGACAAGGATGCTATCATGTCAGCCCTCACCAAAGGCGACTTTCAACCTGATCAGAAGCGGCTGAAAACAACAGGCTATGAGGAATTGGATCGCTGTTTACATACGTGGTACAAGCATTGTAAAACACCCATTTCTGGACCCACTTCAATACATAATGTAGCCTACCACTCCTACTAAAAAAAATTTAAAAAGGGAAGAAAAACACCACACAAAAGAAATACTCACAAGAGAAAAAAAAAACAAAACCCACAAACCAATAAATATAGACAGACAAAAACAAATCACACACACACACAATGCAATGAAATAGTATAATACAATGTACGCAATTGTCACGTTAAATACTAGCCGCTTATTAAAGGGAGATAATTTTAGTAAAGTGCGGTTTTCAAGGATTATCTTCCTTTTATTTTTACAACGGGCCTTGCTTATAACGGGACTCTGCACCACGCCCTTATGGGTCCCGTTGTAGCCAAGTTCCACTGTACTCTTTAACAGCCATATTCAATCCTGTTGCTTATGCAGTTACCTTTATATGTACTTATATGTTGCTGAACAGTACGCATTTGCAGATTTTAAATGATTTTTCAGATAAATGTATTTCGTCACACAAAATTAATATGCAATAATTTGCAAGAGGTTATAATTGAGTAATGTCTCAGCTTTGAAAGATAAGCCTTTATGGTCAATGTTCATCAAGCAAATTCATACCAACTAGAGCGACTTGGTAAGACTGTGCAATTGTTTATCATCTCCTCCTTTTTTGTGGACTGCTTTTTGTAACGCCATCGTTTATTTTGTGTGATGTGGTCAGGGTTGACATCATTCTACACAGAGATGAACCGAGGGATTGCCGCAAGCCACCGGATTTGGCAGCTAATTGATAGGCAACCTTTGATAGGTGGGTTAGTAGTAAAGATTCAGGAAAAAATAGAGATTCCTCATTTGTGGATAGGTGTGTCAAGAAAGAAAGAGCAAAAGAAAGAGAGCGAGGGAGAGAAAAATACCTAGAGTAAGAGTGAGAGAGAGAGAGAGAGAGAGAGAGAGAGAGAGAGAGAGAGAGAGAGAGAGAGAGAGAGAGAGAGAGAATATTGCCTAATGAGGTTGCAAACACATTATGATTGGCAAATACCTGAATCATGGTAAAGGACTTTATCTCTTTGCTCTAAATGGGAAAATAGATTGTGAAGAAGGCAGAGTTAGAAAAGAAAATTTCATTTAAAATACTAGGACATCAATAGGCAAAAAAGACAGGGATCATGCAATTTTCTTCAGAGTATCTTTAATATGCAAGTTATTTGTAGCACATGAACATCCGTGACTTGATTTTTCAGATCTTGATCCTGAAGCAGATGAAATATTCTAAAGTTCCACACAATTTCAGATCATCAACAATACTTTACATACAATGGCATTATTTTTCTTATGGTGCTTGCACAAACTGAAAAAAAAATAGGACTCATTCCCAATCAATACTTATTTCCACAAATTAGTTAACGTAAAGTGTGAGTGAGCCTTCTCCAGAACTTCTCCTCTTCTCTCTTTCTCTCTCCCTGCTAAGAGCTGGATCACATAACCACACCAGCAATCACTCTACCCACACTGAGAGGAAACATATCACTCAAGAATGTCTCCTTCAGCTATCCATCTCGCAGCGACATGCCCATCTTCTCAGACCTCAGTCTGGAGGTTCCTGCAGGATCTGTCACAGCGGTTGTGGGACCCAGTGGATCAGGAAAATCTACGCTAAGCTCTTTGCTCCTTCGTTTCTATGACCCACAGCAAGGTGAGAAGTTTATTCTAGATATTTAAACTCACCATCTGAATCACTGACTTTCAATTCCACAAAAACTAAAAAAAAAAGAATGCCACCTTTTCCTTTTTTCAAAAAGACCTTTCATAAAATCCATCATCATGTTAAAAACTGAGCTGAACCATTGAAAATTTAGTAGTAATATGTTAGTCCAAAATTGCTGAAAGGACATGCTTAACAAAATAATAACATGAAAAGCAAAAAAAAATCACTGGAGATTTACTTTTCTATCATTGATCAGCTGTTTATTCACATGGCTGTGATGGCCAACCAGACTGACTGTAAAATAACATCTTTTGAATGGTAGAAATATCACATGATTTTTTTTACCGATTTAGTTGGGCGTGAAAACTCTGAGGAGTAAAAGAATGCTTAAGGGGATATAATTCCACCAATGCCCTGCTTATTTAGCCTGAAAACGGAAAAAAAAATATTGTGAAGCAAAAAAATCAGACGCAAATGATTTGATATTTGCATACTCATGGTTTTGTAAAATCTCTGCAAAACCTCAGCTCTGCTCATCTTGGCTGTTAACTGTTTCATTACATTGTGACCCTAATATGACACAGTTGTCTTACAGTAGTTAACAGCAGACCTGCCAACTTGTATCATTCTATAAGACACAGTTGTCTTACAGTAGTTAACAGCAGACCTGCCAACTTGTATCATTCTATTTTGTGGATTTCAATGTTGCACAAAGTCAGAGCGGCGCTGATTTTGTGTAAATTTGAAGGGCTCAGGAATTTCACTCCACAGCTCTTACTGACTCAACTGTGTAGAGCCCAAAAAACTCCATTTTATGTGGGGATTTTTTGTTGCATATTGTCTTTGTTTGTCCTTACTTTCTAACTCTTTGTATGTTTAAGTATGACTTCCGGTGGGCTTTGGATTCAGAGGGGAAATTATTTAGTGAATACCAGCATTTGCATTTACATTTCTAGGTTATAATGTATTTATTTATGAATCCTATGATGGTGTGTATATTGCGAAACATTATGTATGTTTTCAGCTGTTGTTGATAAATGCTCATTTTGAGAATTGAGACCAGAAATATCCCCATAACAGTTTGGCTATATGCCTAATAAAGGGACTAGAAATGCAATATTCACTCTGTCAATGCTTATGGCAAGGTGCATAGAAATGCAAAAAGATTTCCACCTCTGTTTCATTCATTTTTCTAAGGCCTCTGATAAAGTAAGACATGTAGAGCTGTTTAGTATGCTAGAAAAACCAATGGTAAAGATCTGAGAGTAATTAGAAATTTATACCTGGATCAAACAGCATCTGTAACAATTGAAGGAGAAAGTACTAATTTCAAATCCATCAAAAGAGTTGTGTGGCAGGTATGTGTAATGTCTCCTGATTTTTTTAATTTATAAAATGAAATAATCTTAAGGAATCTTGATGATATTTCAAGGTTCAAAATAAATGGAGAGAATCTTAATAATCTCAGTTATGCAGATGATACAGTTTTAATAGCAGATTCTGGCGAACAACTATAAAAAAAACTTCTAGATACTGTAGTTTTAGAGAGCAGAAGAATGGGCCTGTCTTTGAATGTAAAGAAAAGGGAATGTATGGTCATCTCAAAGAAATCCTCTAACCCCAAGTACAATCTTGTTAGCAAAGGCGAACAAATCAAACAAGTTACATAATTCAAATATCTAGGTTACCTGATAACATCAGATGGCAGATGCACAAATGAAATAAGTAAAAGAATAGCCATGGCCAAAGATACATTCCAAAAAAATGAAACCAATTCTGGCAAACAGAAATATAAGTATGCAAACCAAAACGAGGGTAATGAAAACATATTATGTATGTCAATACTTTTTCATGGTAGTGAGTGTTGGACAATAAACAAAGAAATAGAGAAAAAACTAGAAGCAGTAGAGATGTGGTTTATCCAAAGATATCATGGACAGAAAAAAAAAAGTCCAATGAATTGGTACTGAAAGAGGCTAATCTCAAACGATTTCTTATTAAAACCATAAGACAGAGGCAACTGCAGTTTTTAGGCCATATTTGTCGATACATAGGTTTAAAACACTTAGCGATCACGGGATAGTTTGAAAGCAAACGCAATAGAGGTAGACAGAGAATAACTTTTATTGAAAATCTTAAGTCATGGGCAACAGGCAAGGGTAGCAACAACAACTTTACTAAGTTAACTGAAAATAGGTTTGAGGAACATGATCGCCAATGTCTGTTCCAGACAAGGTACCTGAAGAAGATTAAAAAATAAGTACCAGGTACAGAAGAGGCAAAGAGACAAAAAATTTAAATTGAAAAAAAAAAAAAGTAAATGGTTTAAGAATAAAAGCAAATTGTAATGGATCCATACAATGGCTAGGGAAAGCTTAAGATGCTGAGCTTTAAAGCCCTAACTCCGTTAGAACTTTTTTTTTATTCTGAACAAGCTAAACCTATAAAACCTGCCTCATCTGGAAGGGGGGAATTTGCTTCAAACATTAATACATAAAGGTATCTAAAACTCAAAATTTTTATTACCTTACTTTCACACAATCCTGATGAGATAATTTTGGGCACACTGAAATATATTTGTGACTGCTTATCTTGGCTGTTGACAATTTCACAGCATTAAGATCTCCCTTCCCCCCTATTTCCTCTGTCTGCAGGTGCAGTCTATCTTGATGGTGTCGATATTAAACAGCTTGATCCAAACTGGCTGCGTTCTAAGATAGGCACTGTCAGTCAAGTGAGTTGTGTGATAGAGAATTCGTATATTTTTTAAGGTGAAGTTGTAGCAATGGTGCGAACCCAAGCAAAATTTGAATGTTGTTTAGAAAAGTAAAAAATCTTAAAAGTTATAATGATCATCATAAGAATAAGTAGTATTTATACATCTTATGAATAAACAACCTTAACGTTGAACAATTCATGCACATGCCCAAAGTTCTTGGCATTTTCTATTATTTTGGTTGCCTGTTGATAAAAAGAAAGGAAAATGGATTGATATTTTCCAGGTTTTAGGAACTATTCTATTGTCCAATCCTCTTCTACTATATGTCTCAAGACCAGCCTGACAATTCAGATGTTACATTTGAACATCGTATATCTTTGAAACTCCTCTTTGCAATCTTTGCTGTGGTAAAAATGGAATAGGGTTGTGTTGATTTTCTGCCAAAGTATGGGATTTTAGACTTTAAAAAATAGCAATTTAAAGAAGAAAAAGAAAACAAACTTCTATATCTATTTTCTCAAAAGTTTGATGAGCGACATCAAACTCACTAGGGCTGGTCTGGAAACATTCACAAATTTTTAGCTGCAGTTCAGTATAGAAGCTTTTTTACAATTACACTGGCTTTTCTAATTTCTTTTATATTTTCAC
>BLXT01001930.1:134935-146712 GCA_019648995.1 Plakobranchus ocellatus
GGAGAAAGTAACACCAGTTCAAACCAATACCACCCATTACTTTGTATAGAGTGGTGTTTCCTTTGAAGTTCAACATGTCAAGTCAGCACTTAACGTCTGAGATAATGTCTTAAACAGTTGAAAACCTAACAATAACAACAAAAAATTATTATGCTTGATCTCTAAATGTTTTGCATGAAGGATTTATTTGTAAAATTTTGTTGTTATTGCTTTTCCAATAGTACGTGGGTGTCATTGCATTATAAACACTGAGATTTTGTGAAGTTAGCATTGGCTTGACACAGCTTGCAGTAGGTATGTTTGGTGATGATTTTTGATCCAATGTTGGGTAATGGGTAGAAAAATATAAATATATATATTCTTATAAAAGAAATAAAAGATGTGATTCATGTTTTAAAAAAATTATATATTTTTTTCTGACACTTATTACAAGTGTTATTTCCAGATGAGTTTGTCTCCCTTTTTCCGATGTTGAAGCGAAACTTTGATATGAGAGTCTGTTCTCTCTCACTGTAGTATGACTAGAAGGTGTACGGTATACACTTAATCTTGTTTTTTTTTTTTTAAATGCCCATATCTCTCCCTATTATTTCAAAAATAATAATAAAGGATTATGATTAAAAAATAAAAGCAACTGAAATGGTCAGTTTCATTTTTGTATAATTTTAGTGTGACTTGCTCACTTATTTGTTGTGAATGTCTTACTGTACACTTAGAGCTGAATACCTTTCCTTCATTAGAGCACTTTGTAGTTACAAAGACCAAGGTGGGAGCAAGAGATGACATAGAGAGGTGAGAGCAAGAGATAAGAGAAGTGAGAGCAAGACATGAGAGAAGTGGGAGCAAGTCATGAGAGAGAGAGAGAGGTGGGAGCAAGAGATGAGAGAGATGAAAGAGATATATGGGAGCAAGAGATGAGAGAGAGAGAGAGAGAGATATGGGAGCAAGAGATGAGAGAGATGTGAGAGCAAGAGATGAGAGAGAGAGAGAGAAGTGGGAGCAAGAGATGAGAGAGAGAGGTGGGAGCAAGAGATGAGAGAGGTGTGGGAGCAAGACATAAGAGAGTGGTGGAAGCAAGAGATAAGAGAAGTCGGAGCAACACATGAGAGAGTGGTGGGAGCAAGAGATAAGAGAAGTGGGAGCAAGACATGAGAGAGTGGTGGGAGCAAGAGATAAGAGAAGTGGGAGCAAGACATGTGAGAGTATAGGGAGCAAGAGATAAGAGGTGTGGGAGCAAGAGATTACAGAGACGTGGGAGCAAGAGATGAGAGCGATGTAGTTGGAGCAAGAGATGAGAGAGATGTAGGAGCAAGAGATGACAGAGGTTAGAGCAAGAGATTAGAGAGCGATGTAGGAGCAAGATGTGGGAGAAAAAGATAAGCCATGTGGATGCAAGCGATGAGAGAGGTGAAAGCAAAAGATAAAGAGAGTGATGGGAGCAAGATTTAGAGAGACTTGCGTATACACACAAATGTTACTGGTGGGCTATAGCTCTTGTGATTGGTTATCATCAAGGTGGGCACAATTCTACCGTTTGTAGCAAAAAGTCTACTCTAGTTTATCCATTTTATAGAGGACATTTCTAGTATTAGCGCGGACAAGAAGAGAAGGAAAAATCCTAACATCTTGAGCACTTCAATAGGAATAGAGAGCGAAACATTTAGGAATATCTCTATGTTATAAATCTTTTCTATGCTTCGTACTCAAGCAGTTTCGCATTTCATCAACAACAACAACAAAAGAGTGAGCTAAGTTAAGTCTTTCTTTTATAACAAAATACACCTTTGTTTCATGTGAACTACAACTCAATTGTCTCCAAAATACATTTGATCAGTTTCAAAATCTGTGGATGTTTAAAAAAAATGTAAGTCTTGTGTTTACTACTCAGAAAAGATAAGTTTTTTCGTCAATTCCAAATAATAATTTTTAATATTGTCTTTGCCATTGTTAGTCAGTCTTATCACTCATTCTAATTTCTAGATCTCACCCTCGTAACAGTAGTTGTAGTTTTTTATTAGATGGTACATCTAGATATTTAGGTATCTCCGTGTAAATCGGATCAACCTGATCTACTCACTGGAAGAATAAACCACATACTGAATCAACAGTAGAGCTTCAATTCCACACTTGCTGCACCCTGATTTGTTTGAAGCTTACAATTACATAACAAACGTATTCAATAAACTCACTGAAAAAACTGATCAAGTAAACTCAGACCTGTTCCTAAACATCATTGGAATTAGATATTGTATTCTTTTATGATATTAATTTCATTTCCTTCAATGGCCATTGCATCTTCAAGATTCTTATTCTCATGTATTAATTTGTTTGCAGGAGTTCTGAATTTGTATACTTTTTTTCACTTCTAAACAGAGATGACAATTGTTTGTGTCAAAGATGATAAAGCAAAAGATACAATTGAGAAAAAAAAACAAAAATTTGCAAATGTAAACATCTCTGCACTCTCCCCATCCTTGATTGATCATGCAAGTGAGGACCAGAAAGGACAAAGACTACTCCTGGTATATTTTATTTTTATTATTTTTTTTTTTTATTATAATGCAAATTATTTTGTGGCATGTTTTACATAAGGCATTCTCAGCCTCAAAGTCATTCAATCAAAACAAAAAAAGGTACAAAATCTACATGGAACAGATTGTGAAAACAACTTGGACACTGTAAAACCTAATTTAAAAAAAACAAAAAAAACAAAAAAAAAAAACCAGCAACAAAAATTGCAAACCTTCAAACATTTCAATCCATTTGAAATTGTCTCCGAGTCATGTGAATTTATTAACAATGCATATGTCGCATAAACACTAGAGGAAAAACAACTGTACAAAGACTGTTACAATGTTCGGTAAAATGTCTACAACTTTATCATTTAATGAGAAACTCACATTAAAAAAAAAGTTTTTGTCATTAGAGTATCAAAATGCAATGTAACAACCAGTCAGTATCTCACATTTTTTTTTTTTCAATTTTATACTAGATTGCAAAGATAAATGTGAAAAGATAATGTTGTAAAACATGAGTACATGTATATCAGATGCCACATTCCACCAACATGAAACCTTATATGGTTCAGAATAGTTCAAGCAAAAAATCCAAACTATCCTATTGACATTCCAAACCTATCAACCTGTACTGCTCTACTGTCACTATTGACTTGATCTACACAATCATTGGATAGTTTAAGGTCGGGATTTTTCTTCTCGGTAGAATTTGGATTAAGCAGCTGAGGTATTTGTGGTATTGCTGTATTCATCATAATCATATACAATGTTGTAACTTATAAACAGGCAGCATCTCACAACTTTTGCTTCATTGCTCTTTCTCTCTCCCTCTCTGTAACAATCAAAACTCTCCTCATGAAAAAAAAAAAGTAATATTGATACGAGACATTAAAATTGGCTAGAATGCGACAATATCGTTAACTGTTATGGCCAGATTTGCATAGAAATTTACATTATCAAATTATTCAATGACCAGTCTTGAAAACATTGTCTGACACACATAACTATATACACGTTCTTTACCCTTTTCTTCTTTTCTATTAAGGCATGAAAAGAAGAAATCTTCGACTCCTCCTGTATCCAGTTTCTAGCTAGAATGAAAGAAAAAGAAAACCCTTTAGAACTGGCTAAACTCACAAGAGTTAACTATTCAAAGGGAGGATAGATGTGGCAGCAACTGTTGTCTATTGAGCATACAAGAGATTGTTAATGTTATTAGTGAAATGCTTAAATTGACATTTTGTCCTTCCTTTATCAACACGCTTTCCCAAGCTAATCAACTTTCATCGTTTTCAGTACTGTCGTCTGTACTCTCCTTAGGACAAGTTTCTATGAAATCCTTTCTTGTCCACTTTCTACATCAATAAATTCAGCACTTGGAGCAGAATACAAAAAGGGGTTTCTAAAATTTGCAGCCTGAGCACAGAGGAGAGACGAGAAGCGAGAGCAATATTTTCAACAAGAGAACATATTTTTTTCGATATCTTAATACATTGACAGTCCCTAAAATGTCCAGAGCACAATTTTGACGAGACTGGGATAGCTACAGGTTTTTTTTCTCTATTCAAGAGAACAATCACATCTTGGTCAAGACTCAACAAAGCCAATATGCCATTTGTGGCTGACTTACCTAGTTTGCTTTACAAGTACAGCGTCTACTAACCTCAGGATTGTAACCATTCGATTCAGGTCTACAGGAAAAGTAAAGAATTATGAGTAAAGGAGACAAAGGGAAACTTACTATGTGTATGAAAGAAATAATTATTTTTTCCTTCAAAACTTAATGAAAAAAGTTAGAACAGCATCTACTAACCTCAGGATGGTAACCATTCGTTTACCATTCAGGTCTATAGGAAAAGTAAAGAATTATGAGTAGAGGAGACAAAGGGAAAACTATTATTTATGAAAAAATGATTTCTTTGTTCAAAACACTTACAGTTACAATGAAAAAAAAACCCAACACAAACTTGTGTGCCCTAATACAAATCATCGAAGATGTTGTCCTCTGAGCATGAGTGGCTTGAGGAGACCAAGATGAAACTGATTTGCTTATAATCCGCTACATGTGTTCAGACAGGCCAGCTGGATGCTCAGACTTGTAAAACAGTTACAAGAATAAAAATGGCCCTTTATGGGCAAACCTGAGCTTCAGTTACCACAGCCAGTGTGATTATGTGACAAGAGTTTAGCCATAGCTGTCATTTAACCCAAGTATTTCCAGCTACTTTAGTTTCTACCAACCTCTGAGAGCTAAAGGGAAGACTGGGAAAAGGGTTTGAGGTCAATCTGAATTAAAGATACAAGATGAGCTAATTTTCCATTTACAGTTTGAGAACAATGCAGTTGATATGTAATGAGATACTCTGAGATAAAAACTGGCCGTAGAAAAATGGTCTTGATTCACAAACGAGACTCCTCAAAACTTTTCAGAGAGTTTCCGTTACAAAATACTAATTGATTGTACAACTTCTTCATTACTATGTGTCTTTGTTTATAAGATATAACTTTTCTTGCAAAACAACCAATCTTCTGGTGATGCTATGCATTTAAATTATATATGAACATTCAGTCTGCCAAAGTTTTGAGGATAACACTGATAAAGAATCAAGAACAGATAGAGATGTACTAACAAATTTTGCAATGGTATCATTTTAGTGAAACCAATTTATGAAAATTAACAGTTTGTTCCAATAGAAATCTATGTCCAAAGTTTGCCCTTTCTGTTGCTACTCAGGGTGCATATCGATTAAACCAGCACTCTCAGTTCATTCACTGCAACATCAAGTCCTGGAAAAGCCTCCCTGGTTCGTCAGGGCAGAAAAACAATTTGTCTCTATGTACGGGCTGGATCAAGCTCAAGCTTGAAAGAGGGAAAACTATAAAATACTGTAAATTCAGCTGTAGTCTACTGTTTATAGTAATTATCTCATCACTAGTTTTAGTCGACTCATTCATGCCTGAGTGACTTTAGTGGTTACATTACTGACTGTTGAACCACTTGACTACGATGAGATCCAATAGGTCCCCTTAAATTTAAAAAAGATTGGATTTGATTGAAGTTGTCTTCTAGTTTTGAACACATTAGGATTCTGATGTAACATAGAAGTCACCATACAAAAAAAAAAAAAAAAAAAAATTTAAGTGCCCATCATAAAATAAACCATTAAAAAATCTGTAGTTCTTCTTTTCCTGCTTGATAATTTTTTTTAAACTCAGCTGTCTAGCAATGAAGAAAAACCTCAGCCTTGCTGAAAATATTGCTTTTGGTAGACGGAGAAAGTATACAACTGAAAAAGATATGAAAAGGTTAAGAAACTGGCAGAACAGTAAATATCTGAAATCTAGATTTCAAAAGTAGAAGATGATTGGCTAGAAAAATGTTTGTGCAAGGGGAATACATCTTAAGACCATTTTAAAGCTCTGGTAACTTTATTATCCCATCCAACTGATAACATGAGAGGAAAAGAAAAACAAACTTTGCACCATGCTTTTTGTCAGATTTTGTTTTTCAATACTCTGCTAAAGTGAAGGAAAAGAAAAAAAAAAGTTTAACTCATCAAACTTTACACCACGCTTTTTGTCAGATTTTGTTTGTCAATACTCTGCTATAATGAAGAAAAAATTAAAAAAAAAAAGTTTAATTCTTCTTGAACAAGCTTTTTTACTCGCCAATTCATTCAGTCTAAAAAATCATATTTATTTAATGCATTGCTGACACACATTTGCTACTGTGAGAGGAATTCATGTTTTATGCTGTTTTCACTCTTGGAACTTAGATTTTGTTATAAAAACACCAAAAAAATCCTCATAGACAAAATATTTGTACAACAAATGCTATTTAATGTTTTGATAAAAAAAAAAAAAAAAAAAACTACACCTGCCAGAATTTATTTTGCAGCTGTATATGCCATGCTGGAGAGAAAATATTGATAGTCCTCTGCTAAGTCTCTACATGCAATCTTTGCTTTCCACTTTATTTTATAGGGGACCTTCAAATTGGATATATTCAGAGGCCCCTACCCAAAGCAGCTAGGAGGAGGAAGTAAGATATCAAGAAAGAGGAATTTCTGAGAAAAAAGAGGAATCAACTCCAGGCCATATTTTTCTTCCCAAAAAATGCCAGAACTATATCTCATGAGGTCAAAATCTCAACGACTGTCACATTATCGAAAATCAGTATTTTGCATTGTCAAATCAGTATTTCTGTATTTTCCGCAACTAGCCAAAAAAAAAAAATTTGCCAGCTATGAAAGACATTGGAAATATGTTTTGCCAGCAGTGAAAAAACTATTAAAAAACGGGCCCTGAAGAAAATAATCGGGTCAAAGCTAGATTTAAAAAAAAGATTGGGTCATGCCCGATTTAAACGGGCTAAATGGCAGGTCTGCCACAGAATTTTATATTAGGCGGATCGCAGAATTGGCTCTAAAAAAGAGGAATGATTCCGTGAAACGTGGAATGGTAGGGGCCTCTGTATATTGTATCCCTATACCTTTGGCTTACTCAGTCCAAGGAAATTCCACATTGTATTTATTCATTCAGACTGAAAATAGTATGCTTGTAAACATTGCTTTAGGATTCTAGTCAAGTGTCGTGACTAGCAGAGCATTGGTGCAAAACCTCTGCCAGAACTATCTGCTTTCCTACTTCCATTTTCAATGTTTGTACAGAATTTGCTTATAATCTCTTTAAAAAAAAAAGTTGGCAAGGGTGCATCCAAAACTGATTTTTTAAACATAAAGCAGTACTTTGTATGCCATTATACTCACAAAATCTAAATGTATACATGTATTGATGTGTTAAATATTTTTCAAATTGGGTTTGTAGAAAATCTTTCAAACATAACAATGATAACAGCTTACAGAGTTACATTATAATTTATAGCAAACCCTGGTGTTTACTCTTAGTCTCCCTACTGGGCCTTAATCGTTTATACTGTTTGAAAAGGGCTCTGTCAAATGAAAGATGTTTGTATCTTCACTACTTTGGACTGTTAGTGTTACCTCTTGATACACTCTCATGCTGTGGAGTATACTATCATAATCTGTGATTCTGAATTATCCAATCCCCGCTGTCGCTCCAAGATTTTAAATTGACAACAGAGATACTGTGTCAGCCACTCTGCCAATCTTTTTATTACAAGCATTGTTTCAGATATTTAAAAAAAAATTATAAATGAAACCAATTTCACTCAAGAATTCAGTTTCCAAAGAAAAACTCACAAACTCACTGATTTATAAATGCAGTCAAAAAGAATGGTAAAAGTACTAACTCTTCCTACATCACAGTTGACCATTAAATGACATAATTTAAAAACTCACTGTGCAACACATCCTGTATACAGTACTGAGTACTAGGTGAGAGACTTAATAAAAACTGGCTGATTTTAGATCATGAAAAAAGGGGGAGTAAAAATCCCCTCTTCCGGACATGCTTGTATCACAAAGTACTTGAAAGGAGTCATTGCATTTGTTTATAAAAAAAAAAAATGAAATTCCTTTCAAGGAATGCTAACATTGCAACATTATTTTTCATCAAGCCTTAACAAATGAGTAATATTTTTTATTAAAAAATGTTAATTAGAGCTGACAAATTGTAATAAAATAGAAAAGTTATACATCCACAACCGGTAGCTTTTCTTAATGGCAGAGAAGGTCAATTTTACCAATGTCGTGTGTTCCAATCACATTGTCTCCTAAAACTTTTTGCTCTGTTTATTGCACCAGAGATGATTACAGGAGGGAGGCTTACCACTAGCACCATCCTACAATTTAGATCAGACATATTCTGATTACTATTATTATAATTTCTTTCATCTACGCAATTTTATTCTATTTTTTGAGACGGTTGAATTTTCCATACACAATCTCCAGATATACCATAGCAGAAAAGGGAAAATCATCTAAATCTACTGTTTAAAAATAAGAAAACAAACAAAAAAACTTAAAGCTGTGCAGCATCGCACTCTCCCTAACCTAGTAACAAATAATGCAAAATGGCATGTCCACTGCCATTGGAACTACAGAACTACAGACTTCATCTGCTATTATTTCTAATGCCTTGTCACATACTGTCTTTTTCACAGTAAATAAAAATACCCTAGAGAATTTCTTCAGGCTTGTTATTGCAGGAAACATGAGTTAGAAAAGTCAATGTGTCCTGAAAACAGTTGATAAATGTAGCAAGTAACGCAGCTGGTAAATTTCTATCAGGGGGAAAATGTGAAAAGGCAAGCATGCATAAGTTCTTAACTATTCTTTTGAATTCAAAGGACAATTTCTTGCCTTCCTTGCTTCAAGATTCAATCTTGATTATGGTATGGGCTGTACATAAATGAAATGCACAGTATTTCCTCTTGCCAGCATAGAGTAGTCCCTTACTTGATAAGGGAATAGTCAGTATTACTAGCATTGATGCTTCTGATAACGCCTGAAATCTTGCACAGCATAAAATCCTTTAGCTCTGAAGGGGGCACAAATGAGTTGAAGTTATTTAGGAAAATATCTGCAATCCTTATATATTGAGAAAATTATTCCTAAGCTTAGTTTTCAACTGAATTAAAATAAAAAAAATTGATAAGATTTTCTTCCAACCTAACTGACACACTCTAATAAAATTAATGTTGGTTTTCTTTTGACTTCATGCAACATTATATTTTTAGTGTCTCCCCTGTCACTCAAAGTCTGAATCATCCCATAATCATCTTTTGTCAGTGAATTACCGACTTCATCTGCTATTATTTCTAATGCCCTGTCACATTCTAATATCAGCTGCATCTTGCTTAACTGTACAATACAATTACAATGCACTCAGCTCAGTCGGCCTCTGCCTGCAGCTCTTCTGGATCATACGAGGGAAGCTTAATAGTGCAGTAGCCAACACCAGTAAGGCTGCGAGGCAATGCCCCAACTGTCTCCCAAATGCCTGTGAACACATCATACTTACTAACCAATTTCTGACCTGTTTTGGTCTGTACATTATAACCACCCAACACGTAGATGTTGTCCCTGTACACAACACAGGAGGCTTCTTTATGAGATATTGACAAGGGTGCGACAATGCTCCACTGGTCTGTGGCTGGGTCGTAGCACTCAGACTGCATCACAGGCTGAGCTTGTTGATTAACGTTTAGGTTGCAACCCCCAAAAACAAACAGTTTGTCATGGGAGGCACACATCACATGCCAGCCCCTTGGAGTCAGCATAGGGGCCATATCCTCCCAGGCATTTGCTATAGGATCATATCGCTGCATGTCAGGTGTGAAATGATTTCCAGAGTAGCCTCCAGAGATGAAGATGTGGTTCCCATACGTGGCTCCCGCATGAGCATGGTAGGACATGGGCATTGAAGAGATGAGTTCCCATGTATTCTCCGCAGGATCATAACATTCTGCTGTTGCCAGGCTGCCATCTTTATATTTCCCTCCAACTGAGTAGATTTTGTTGTTGAGGGCACCAGCAAAAAAGTATGCCCGTTTGTTGAGCATGGGACAAACCTGAAACCAAGTGTCAAAGCGTGAGTCGTAACGCAATACAGAATTGACAGCTGACTCTCCATGGGCACACTGGGTTGTACAGCCACCCAGAACGTAGAGAAAACTGTTGTACACTAACACTTGCATGTGGCTCAGAGCGCTCGGCAATGAAGCAATCTCCTGACGATTTAAAAGGGAGCTTGATGTGATCTTTGAGTCAAACACCAAGAGCTCATCATGCAGGCATGGATTGGGGTGGATCTCGCGCCCACCCACTGACACAAGGCGTTCCACATAAGAACGCAGACGTGTAGATGCAGTGTGTAATAGAGGCTGAGAATGTGGGACTACATGATAGTTGAGGGCTGTGAGCACCATTTGGCGCAGTTCTGGGTTGGACATCATCAGCTCTACACGCTGCACTTGATGGACCAAATCAGCTGGTTGGATTAAAGGGAAGCGAATAAGTTTCATCAGAGTAGGTGCATGGAGTAGCCTTTTATGATCCATCCGCAACCATTCCCACGTTATATGAAAGATATCCATTTCACGAAAGCACAACTTGTCACTATTCAGACAGCTTACCATCTGCTCATATGTCAGAAGGTTCAGTGTATTTTCTTTGGCAATCTGCATCAAATTGCGAGCAATAAAAACATCAATCTGCTTCAACGCATTTTGCATGCTGTACAATTTAGCTGTTGTAATAAAGTCATAGAAGTTAGTAGTGTTCATGCCACTGAGAAAGTTCCGCTCACAGAACTCAATGACTGGTGTAACCTGCAGGTGTGTGGCCGCTGCAATAACATCAAAGATATCGTCACCTTCCAGGGTGGTTGTGGACGTGTACACAACCTCTATGACCTTCTCCAAGCCTTTAGCAGTTATGCCCTTCAGTTCAATCTCCTTTTGATTGCATTCCCTCATGCCACTTGTGAACATGGACAGAAAATAATCCGAGCAGGATACCAAAATCACTCTGTGACAATTAAATCTTGTGCCTGAAAAATCATGAAGAAGTTTGTGTTAGTAATAATAATTATGTGACCGACAAGTGAAGTGGGTGCAAACAAAGCCAGCAGCAATCACGTTTCATTATTTTACTTAGAAAGTTTGCCTTCAAGTCAAGAACATAATGCCAACACTAGTATAAGAAAGATAAAATTCATACTAAACAAGATACTCCATCTAACACAAGATCAGTGGGTGAAAACAAAACAAATGAAAAAAAACCCATAAATTGAATTGACCAATTTCCAAAAAATGTAATAAACTGCTTTATCACTCTCCCCAATAAATTTCTTAGTTATCTTTGGTAAAATAGATCAAAATCAATAACATGAAGTCGGAAGATTGTTAAAACTCATGAATCTCAAACCAATTGAAGAGCGTTTTTCCAAAACTCTGTATCTGCAATTTTAACTGTACTGAGAAAACTGAGAAAATTAAATCAAGATTCTTAAAGGTAAATAATCATTGTTTTGACTTATGGATAATGAGCCCTTCAAAGGGAGTATATAAGGCAAGATATTTATTAAAATCCTTCTCTCAGTCTCATTGATTAGAAATAATTTATGTGCAAATATATATGGTTTTTCCAAAACTCAGTATTTGATGATTTAACCGAGTTTTGGAAAAACTGATTAATATTCATCTAAATGTGCTTAAAGGTGTTTTGTGTTAGTGCAAGGTACTAAGTAGGCATACTTTTAAAATAATAGTACTCCCTTAAAATAAAGAAAACATGACTTGTAAATGGGTTTCAATCACAATTTTCATTGTTCATT
>BLXT01001930.1:415811-429149 GCA_019648995.1 Plakobranchus ocellatus
GTTCTATGCACCAAAACTAGTCACAGGATTCTTTGATTAATCGATCAGTAAATTATTGTTCCATGAAGTTCACATTCTATTGCCCCTGGTGTTTTAGATCATGCGTTTTGTTGTCAGAGCTGTTCCTAAGCTATAAATGCTGTAATTATTTCTTTTGGTATGTTATCTGGGTCTGTGACATAGATTAAATCCCTCATGATTTGAAAAAAAAAACCGCAATTTCCTCTCTCTCTCTTTCTCTCTCTCTATCTTTATCTCTCTCTTTCTCTCTCTCTATCTTTATCTCTCTCTTTCTTTTTCCTTCTCTTTCCCTCTCTCTCTCTCTCTCTCTCTCTCTCTCTCTCAAATTTATCTTAAAATGATTACCATCACCACCATCACTAACTGGCAATACCCACAAACCTATCTTTACTTTCACTTTTCACGTCTGGTGGGAGATAGGCCTAAGATTGGCATAAGTAAAGAAAGTGAAAGGAGTTCCGTCTTCAAAGTCTGCTAGCATGAGGTAAAGATTTGGAATCTGACTTAATCTAGATGAAACAAAAAGGCTTACTAGATCTAGATCTAATCTAGTTCACTATGTCATTATGCAGCTTCTAGTGCTACTGGTGCTGGTTTTAGAATTTCAAATAGACCTACTACTGTTACTTCTTCGTTCTTCTACTACTACTAGATCTAGATTCTAGATCTAATCTAGATTAGTATTGTAATAATATTACTTGCTGCGGCTGCTGCTAGTACAACTACAAAAACTGCTGCTCTTATATTACCAACTACTGAAGCGTTGTTGGCTTTAAAGTGTAGCAAACCTGACCCTGAGATCTCTAGGGGCCTTTCTCGCAAAGATTTCCATTTGTTATAGGCCTATGTCCTCAGACATAGCAATATTCCGATATAATGACAAAATGAAAGCAATTTGAGTCAACTGCTGTCAACTTTAAAAATTTAGGCCTACTGGCAATTATTAACAGTTACAAATAATTTCATCCAAAAACAAAGACATCTTTTAAAATTTTTGGAAAAAATTGGATCACCATTTTGGCTTGGCAGTGTCAGCAAATAATTGAGATATAGATCTAGATCTAGATCTAGATCTAGAATGTCAGTGATGTCAAGAAAATTTATCTTTTATTTTCACATTGTCAAATGGTGATACTGTGATATGACAAATTGGTTAGCAGCCTAGCTTTTATGAATCAACTTTTCTGATGTGCACATTTGGAAGTCTTGCCCCTTTTTGTCATGATTTTGAAGCCCCCAGGCATGAAAGGGATTTAAAAGCCCTTCTTGTGAATGGAGAAGCAGCAATATACACATAAAAATACAATTATTGCTGCTGTTACTATTCTTGGAAAAGGAAAGGTAGAGGGAATCACAATGCATTACAAGTGGAAAACTGTACACTTCTTAGACTGCTTCTCTTTAGAAATAACTGTTTGCTTTTGCTTACATACACAGACATACAAACAATTACCTTTTGTTGACTGAAAAATAGTTCATATTTAATCTGCGGTCAAAAATCCATGGCAGCTTCTGAAGATCATAGACAAATATGGTTGCCTTTTGGGAAGTGGACCCATTCATAAATTTTAAGAGAGTAAAAATATTTTACCTGTGTAATCCTGTTAAAACTGGTAGGATGGAAATATCAATTACTAATGACTTATCATTCAAAACTCGAATGAGACTTACTGTCTTACAAAAAGAAATTTAACCTCAAGTATAGACATCATTTTGAACATTCTTTGTGCATAAGGAGATGTTCATTATTATAAGGATATTCAACTGCCATTTAATAATAAATACAAGTCATAAAAGATAAAGGGTTGAACCATAAAGTTATATTTACAACCTCAAGACGACCATAGATAAACAACTGCTTATGTCTCATGCACTTCCTTTTCCCTCTACTTCTCTCTCTCTATAGCAGGCTAAAAAACAATCATGTTTAGAGCCCTTTCTTTTCAATTTACTGCAGGTTTGAGATCCTATATATATTTATCACATATAGTCCATTAAGGGGTACCATTCGCTCATTGGCCAGGCAGTTTGGGCTCCCAAAAATGCCTCTCCTTTTTGCCTTCACCCTTTCCTGTCAACACCTTTCATATCAAATTCTGATTGGCCACGTGACTAGTTGCAATCTCTGTTATAATCAATTTGAGTCATTGCAACATACAAACTAAGCAGGTGCTGGTGAAAAAGATGGGGCATCTAAGTCTATCCATCACCTGCCCAGGATGGTCAGCGTAAAGAGGTTTTTCACATTGTCAGTCACTAAATAGGCTGCCCATATTATGGGGTCTCAAAAGTGCAGCAAATTGAAAGTATCCACAGTAACACCAAACAATGAGGTGTCTTGCCTCAGGAATATATCATATATATAGTGCAGTTGTCAGAATCCTCAGGATCCTGTTTTTCCATCATCAAATTTTCTACAAAACTTGTCATTTTGAGACAGCACTACACATATTCCTTTGATTTGTTGTTAGATTAATGATGAAAATTTTTACTCCTTATTTTAAGAATTGAGTGTTGATTACTTGAAGGATCAGTTTTCCTTTTTTGTAGTACATGCGTATAGATTTAAATCATGCATTGTTTTATCTGTTGCAGATGGAGTCTTTTGCCTTTTTCACTTCTTCATCTGAAGAATGCAAACAAATTGCAGTGGCCCTTGATGGTGCTGGCTGCTGTCCAAGATGTATTTTGAGGTTTCTTGGCGAGAACAAAACAACTTCCTACAGACTCTCCTCTCAGGTACATTTCTCTCTGAACATTCGTTTTAAATTTGAAAACATACAATTTTTATATTATAATAATGTGCACAAGGAGACAACTTCGACCTGGTAAAAATTTTTAATCAAGAAACATTTACTAGAGAGTATAATTGTTCAAAAACAAATGAGTCAAGACAGTACGAATGGAGAGCTGCCAGCCACTACTGATTTTAGTTATTTACCATTGTAATGAGGCCCAAGTTATAAATTGCTGAAATGCTGGGAATGATACTGAAATATAATCGTTCAAAAAAGTCATTCAATGTGACCCCAATCAGTGTGAAATGATGATATGCTCTTTAATTGGGTGATGTAAATCATCATTGGAAATTATTTAGCCAGGAAACACAAGACCTGGTAAAAATGCATCTTTTGTGTTAGCAACTTTTTTTCACACACATGTGTCACACTCAATTGGCCCTCTAATGATTGTGGCTTTTAGTTAAATACTTTGGGAAGCTGTGAGAGCATCTGTTGCATAAAAAAATTTTATTTTTGGGCTAATTTAGAGCTTTGTAAAATGTTCCTATCAATGTTTTGGCAACACCATGCATCTTCTTGGATTTTATTTTTAGATTCAAGAAGGCAAGCTGTGCATAATTCTAAAATCATACAGTGAAATTTTATGGTACATTAAAGTAATGTATTATCTTTCCTCAGAGTAAAAAATCACAATAAATTAGTTAGTTTATGATATTTTTGTGAGGTTTCAATTTGTGACTTCACAGATAGGTGGGGAATTTCCAAAAAAAGAATTTATAAATTGTAGATATATGTCATTTTTGCGCTAAAATTTCTGTTAATGAAAGATGTCGCCATAACTGATTTTTTTGGGTGAAAGGTGCTAAATAATAGCTTTTTGACAAGTATTTTATTTTGATTTGTTTGAGAGACTGAAAGTATTGGCCTCACCCTTTTCTGGTTTGCGCAACAAAGAAACAAACTTGGTCTGTTTGGAGATTATCCTTTTGCATCCTCTTAAACTTACACATAGACATGAACTTCTTAAAAAAAAAAAACACCTTTTGTTGATATTGAATCAATCAGACACTATATAAATTTGTCAGGAATTGTATGGTTTTGCAACCTGGCCATGTTAACAGTGAATTAACCCCATAACAGTCATATTGAAAATTAAATGTTAGCCTATCGTCCTATTTCATTTTAACAATTACTGTTACATATATGTTGTAAAGCTTGCTTTTTCCAGTCCTTTCTGTTCATTTTCTTATTTTAAGTTGGTTTTTTTTTTTACATCTTGTTTGCATTTGAAACATTAACTTTTTGTAATCTTCTTATTTTGCGTTTTTTCTATGGTTTCTTGTGCATCAAATTGTCACCAGTTCTAAAACCAGAAATAGTAGGTTTGTGAATTTTGGCAACTTTCTAAATTTTGGGGTTTATCTTGAGACACTTTGTGAAATACTTTATGGGCGATTGCTTTCAATTAAAAGCTTTAAGTAAGATCCTCATAGTTTTTATAAAAAGTGGGGAAGTTTTATTTTATGATCATTTTTCAGGTATCAAGATACCTCGAGTTTTATTACAATAAAAAAAACCCCAACAAATTAAAGAAGGAAAAAAAAACACCTTAAAATATACTCCTCTCAAAGGCTCTGTAAGGGTCATTGACTCATAAGAACTGGTCTTAAGACTTTGAGAATCAGTTACAAATTATACAAGTTTTTCATCATCAGCTTCTAAGACTACATTGACAGAACAGATTTTATCTCTTTGCACTATTCCGGCAAATTTCATCTTGCTCTAAAATGATCTAAAAGCTGTAGGTAATTAAATTTTTTTTATCCAGATGTTATTTGTTGTAGTACAACAAGGCGGCTGACTATGTAAAACTTAAAGAAGCAATAAAATTTGAGGGCTTAAGATGGCAATGCAATACTTTTCAGTTAAGTTTTATTAATGAAAATGCTTTTGGAGATTTTCATACTATACAACTTGGCCTTATATTTCATCTGAATGCAGGACATACATCGCACACTGGTTCCAGATACCAACTCACACCAAGAATGTCCTTGTCCCAGCTGTCTGGGTATTCTACAGAAATATGCAGAATCTGACTTTCTGAACAAGGTTAGACTGCTATAATATGTAAAAAAAAAAATCTGAAGTACCATTTGAGGTGCATATCAATGTTTGTATGTGTGGTTGTGTGTGTGTGGGGGGGGGGGGGAGTTAGAAAACACAGTAAAAAATTAAAATGTTTTGTTAAAGATTTTTCTTCTCAGCGAGCAATTTTTCATTCATCATAATCATACTCTTAATTGATTTCTTACTAGAAGCTTATGACTTGTGATGTTCAAAAATATTAATGTATTATTATTCTTTGCTTGAATTTAAGCTGAAGTTTCTTTTTTTCCAGATTTTGCATAAAGTGCAAGAGGAGAGCTATGAGTTTTGTGACTACCAGTGCTCCTTGATTTTACCAGTCTGCATTGGTATACGACAGCGGGCACTGTTTGTCCATCTCAAGAACAAATTTGGGTGTGGACATTGAGAAATCAAATTTTTAAGTATCCACACCAGGGCAAGTTCTAATTTTTTTAGTTGCCAAAGCTTAGTGAGTAATTTGACTACACTTCGCCCTTTTTTAAAAATCGGCTTTATTTCAAAACAAAAATACTTTCTTTCAATTACTTATTCAATCAGATCAGCAGTGTGGCATTGGATTTGTTAAATCAAGATAAGATAATGAGCTTTTAACAGCTCCTCTCTTTTAAAAAGTCATGACAAACGTTTACAATAGTAGAATAGCTTTGATTTTTATTGTATTGTGCCAAATTATATGTTTGCATGAAGGAAGAGTGAGCGTGTGTGTGTGTGCGGGGGGGGGGGAGGAGGGAGTGCTTAAGAAATTCACAGCAAGGTTCTAAAATATCTATTTCAAGTTTTTGGGTAATAAAATGATCAGTTTAATGCATTTTGAATCCCAAAAAACCAACAAAACTTGTTGAAAATAGAGGTAGATATTGGTCTTAAATAAGCAAGAAACTTATTCTTGACCGGGCTCTGGGTTTTCACTCAAGATAGGCCTGTCACAGATCTCAGCCTGGCCATTTAGTTTGGGTTTTCTCATACCACCACACACACATGCTAAGCACTTGCAACCAACTCAAATATTGTATAGTTATATATGGAAATAAGCATTTAAAACACTCTTACAAGGAAGAAGCCAACCAAGCTTTTGGATTTTATGCATTTTCAAAAGTTCTTTTTGTGTTTGGTCATTTCTGAATATTCTGGATTTGTGAAATGTAATTTTTATTGCGATTTGTAGAGCTATCTACTGTATACAAGAAAGCAGCATTCCTAGTGTCAAGGATGTGTGGAAGTGGAGCTGTGGCATGAGGGTTGGCGGGCTGTTATCTACACAGTTCCAAAGCAAGGTGATTCTTGGAGTTGCAAAGAGATTTTCTGTCCTAAATGCTTGTCAGTCTTTTTTTAGGCTTCATGTGTAATGAGCAAGCAGCCGAAAGGAAAAAGAAAAGAAAAAAAAATGAAATTGCTTATTAAAATTTATGTATCCTGTTAAATTTCTTGACCATTTTAAGGTATTGATCACCAACACAGAATAAATCCAACTATTTGCCCCATCATGAGACTTCAAAGAGACTTGCCCTCATCCAACTATTCTAAAAAAAAACTATGTATGAAAAGAAATATTTGAGATAGAGTGTACAAACCATTTCTATTTATAGCCTCATCTCAAAGTGGCAAAACACATAGGAAGGGTGGACAAGCTAGAGATCTGGGGCAATACAAATAGTTCTATGCAGCATGGCGAACTCATTTTAAGGAATGAGATTTAGAAACATTTTAGGCCTTTGAATGCATTTAAAAGTGTATAGTACACTTTATTCAGACCTTCCAGAATATTTTAAAATTTAAAGTGAACATATTTAAGTGGATTTAGTTCCATTGTATAGAAAATGGGTGGAATTTGACTGAAAATAGATCTAGACAGACTTTTGTAAAAAAAATTGTTTATCCGCCCTTTTAAAAAAAGATTTTGGATTTTCCAAGCTATCATGAAATCTTTTATTTTCACAAAATTGACCTGCCTAAGTGAGACAAGTGAGGAAAATGGAGGGCTAATCTGCTATGATCATAATGTTATGTATTCATGAGCATTCTTGCTGAAACCAAAGCATGCAAACGCATGCCTCAGATTTCTTCCATTTGAGACTATTGCCATAGGCTTGTCCAACTGTAAATATCATGATAATTCTATAGTTGTTTTCTCTGATAGCTTGAGCTTGATAATTTGGAGCTAGATGCTAATGGTAAAGAATATCAAAGTTGAATTTGTATGTCCTTTTACAATGATCCTATCGTAACAGCAATTTTCTCCCATGTTATAAAATCATTGTTTAATTAATGCATTAAAAACTTGCTTTTTTTTGCGAGATTTCTGTGTCCATATATTATACTTTTTCTCTCTGTTAGGCTAGTTGCCAATAAGTACCTCATTTTTGTTTGCGCTAGTTCATCTTTGTTTCTTTATAAATATAGATCTAGAAAAAAATCCCTCTAGATTTAAAAACTATGTTGTTTCATTTTTAGGTTTTATAAATGCTCAGGAAAAAGGTTCTTGCAGGAGAGCATAATAAGATTAATGCCTTTTTTTTTTTATACGGGTTTTTGGAATTGGAGGTAAACTGAACGTGTGAAAAAAAACTGCCACTGTGCCAAAATTTCATTTTTCTATTTGAGTCAAATGAAAAAACTGCCACTGCGTCTAAATTTCATTTTTCTATTTAAGTTAACTTAATGATGAGGAATTCGAGGGCAGGAATATCTTATAGATGAAATGGAATTTCCTTATGATTGCATTGAAGACAACATGAGCAAAGAATGTTTTGAGCTGCCACCAATGTGGACATTTTGTAGCATCAGAGTTATGATTGCGTTTGTGACAATCTTACCAAACTAATGATGTTTTAGGGATTTTGTTTGCTATGTTTTTCAGAGTGACTTTGACATTCTTTTGACGTTCATCTACCCAGATTCTGACAAAGAGTGTTCATTTTTGTGAGTTTGTATTTTTCTTTTTAACATCTATAATTTTTTAAAATAAAATTATATACAGTTAGTGTAATAATTATCTTATAGGCTGGAAAGACCACAGTGAAAGTCATTAATATTTTTTATACTGAAGTGATATTTGATTAACATTACATGCATATTGATAGATTTTGTCTTTAAATTGTGTGTAGTAATACACGGTTTAAAGCTGTTTCCTGGTTATGATTTTATACAATCTTTCATATTTTAAAAAAGTAAAATTATCTTTTTGTCACAAAATTGCTTGAAACATAAAATTTTTGTCATTTATTTATTTTTTTTAATTGCTTTGGTTTTGTTATAAGGTCTGAAACATGTCTCAATGAGATTCAGCTTGCATTTCCCACTGTTTATGGCATTAAGACCTTAGATTCATTACTCTTTGTGTGCCAAAACTGGATCTAAGATTTATACACTGGCTTATTATGCCTATTTGATTTTGGAATTTACAGAATATTTGTGAATAAATGTGCTGCCCTTTAGCTTTGCAAAAATATTGTGCTGAAGGTCATTATCATGTGATGCACTCTGATTAAAATTTTTAGCTTTTAACATTCTGCTGTGGTCCAGTTTTTCCTAGATTCCAAGAAAGCTGACCTTATGTGAAAAGACTTCTCTCTGTACAAGCTTGTTTCTCTCTTTTTTTTTTAACTATTCCATAACATTATGTTTATATATAAGATATCTAGAGGAATTCAAATCCTTCCATCTGTGTAAGAGAAATCGTTTGTCACTCAGTTAAATTTAGATCTAGGTCTAAAATAGTATAGCTTCACCTTTGCTTGACACTTTGCTGTGGTGAAAATTAGATACGTGTAGATCTTTTTGGATATTTGCCAAAATATATGCATCTCAACTTGTTAGGGTTTTTTTTTTCTTTTTGTCAAAGTGTAATCAAAGAAAGAAAAAAAATATTTTGCTTTGCCTTTTTCTCAAAACTGTTACTTTTTGCATCCTTCTCATAAAGCCATATGTATTTGTAATAGGGCACATTCACTCTCTATTCTGGCTGTAATAACACTCTGAATAATCACACAGAAGTTCTACTTGGAAGTGTATCATTAGCCTAATCTTTTATTGATAATGTGGTCTTTTATTATATTATGTAACTCAGAAAATGTCTTTTTGTTGTGTGTGCAGGTTGTCGTCATTTCCTGATGTTTTCAAAAAGAGGAAACAAAGAAAGGTAAATAAAAACTATTTTATATCCAGCTCTGGGTAATTTGAGGGAGTTTTTGGACATAATGTCAAACAAATTAAAAAACTGTATATGTCTTTCATATAATCATAACCTTTGTGAGATGTAATTTATAAGTCTTGGAAACGGGTCTAACCCTGATACAGTTACATGAATTGGGCACTGAATTGCAAGCACATTAGAAAAAGAGATAAAGCAGTATCAAAAATGAGGGGAAAACAACCAGATGAATTTTTTACTCAACCGTCACTGACTTACACTGCCTCATTATGCTCTATTTCATCCCCCCCCCCCTTTTTTTTCCACTTGTATTCATTTATCAACACCTCTTTTGTGCGCTGTACTTTCTTTTGTAAATTGATCTTTGCATGACTACAGAGCATTTGTGCTTTGCATGTCTCATTTCAGTATGGGTTTGAAACTTTCACTAGAGCAAATGTTGCAAAGGCCCTCAACGATATGACAGACTCACAATTTGAGGAGTAAGACATCTCTTGTCATTCTTCTCTTTTTTCTTTTTTGATTTCATGTTACCTGCTGCATTCTTTTGAATTATAAACTGGTCATAATCATTTTGATTTTAAATAAAAGTATTGTAAAAAAAATAAGTAAAAAAAAAAAACATTGACTTCAATTCGATGTCTTTTCTTCTAAGCCAAAAGTTTCAGTCACCAGACATGGGTGCTGTATTTTGTTTTGCTCTTGGCTAGAAGATTTACACCACATTGAATTACTTTTATTTTATCCAACTTTTTTCTGTTATAACTTCATTCAGAGATGTTAAAGAAGCAGGAGTTGGTAAAGAGAGTCTGAAAAAATCTGCAGGTGTTAACTTTCTGGGTTCAAATCCCACCACTAGCACCTGGATTGTTTGGGTTCATTAAGTCTGAAATAGCCAGAGTAGTGAATATCTTAGTCACACAAAATCAAAATATTTTACACTTCACTCCCTTCACCATTTCTTGCTTTCTCTGAAACATTTGTAGAGCAGCTACAAAAGTTTTACTTTTGACAATCTATTGATAATTTCAAAAAAAGCATCAGGAAAAGCATTCATGATGATTTTATTTTAGAAATATAAATGAAGCAGAAGAACAATAGAATTGCAACGTATAAAATAATTGCCTCTTTGTTGTCATTGTTGTTGTTGTTTTCTAATACACCGTATTTATATCTATAATCCCTCCATGTCAAAATAATTGAATTGCAGGGCTGTTCTAAACTTGATAACGTGAATTTTGTTAACCCCCAGCTGCACAACTTGCCCCCTGTCGATGCCTGTAGCAGAGTGTTCCTGTGAGATTGCCTGCACACACGAACCAGTTTTTGTGGCTGGTAAGAGGATTATGTTTTTTTTATTTTTTAAATTCATAAAGGTTGAAAAGTTTAATGAATTGGTACTGAAAGAGACTAATCTTGAGCTATCACTAATTAATTCACTCAAAGCCGGGCTATTTTTAGGTTTACAAGCACTCAGCGCCAGCGTTTCAGAGGTGTTTTTAAAAAATTTTCCTATCATTACTAATTAATTGATTTCCATGAAATTTGGTCATGCAAATGACATAAAACAGACATTTATATTAAAACAAATTTGAATACTATGTCTCAAATGCTTTTTTTAAATGATTTTTTGAATTGTGACAATTTTGTGCTAAAAAAAATTGCCACACAAGGCTTCCAACGCAAAAAAAAAAAAAATTTGAAAATTTAAAAAATCATATTGCATCTTGTATTTTTTCTATCTATTATGACTGGAGGAGTGACAGAGATGAGTTGTACAAAGTTACAAACATATAAAACTTACCAAAAAAAAAAAAATCCATTATGTAATTATAGCTTTCTGCTCTAGAACTAGATCTATCTTCATCTTCCTCATCACTAGAACTAGATCTGTATTCTACATCGCTCCCAACTGTAGCCACTAGATCTACCCTATCTGAATGATCTATAGCTGTAGATTTAGATCTAGGTTTAGCTATAGGCCTAGTCTTTGTCTTGCTTTATTTTTAGATGTGGGGGTACATTTAGATTTGGATTTGGAGCTACAGCCTCCAGAAGCTTCAGGTTCAGATTCTGAGCTCTCTGAGTCTAGATCTAAATCTATTCGTGACTTTTTGGAAACTGATGTAAATTCAGGATCTTTATCAGAGTCATAAGGCTCTTCTGAATCACTTTGAAATGTTTGAAATATACTTTTCTCAGTCTTTTTGGTAGTTTTTACAGAAAAAGCATCATTATTTTCTTTAACAAGGTGATCGAAAAATGTTGTTTACTGGCCTAAACGTAGGTTCCTGTGCTGCAAGGAAGTGCCTTCATAAAAAAATTCGTATTAAAAAAATATCGCCTATTTTCTATTCCCGTCTGCTCTGAAACGAAACTAAGAGATTGGACTTGTGTAGAGGGTATTCACTGAAGTGGTAGACAAAATAGCAGACAGGAAAAAAATTCATAACGGCTATCCCGTGAAGGGCTCCCTGAGAACATCGCCGATCCCGTGTAACGCACGGGAAAATAATTCAGAGAGTTAAAACCAAAAGACAGGCAACTACAGTTTTTAGGCGGTAGTTGCAACACAAATGTTTGGAACACTTAGCAATTTACTGGAAAAATTGAAGGTAAGCGCAGTAGAGGTAGACAGAGTATAACTTTTATCGAGAGTCTTAAGTGATGGACAATAGGCAAGGGTAGCAATAATAACTTTATGAAGTTACCCGAGAATCGGTTTGAGTGGAGGAATATGATCGCCAATGTCTGTTCCAGACAAGGCACCTAAAAAAAAGAAAGGTTGAAAACTTTCAATTTCAAAATTTGTACTGAGGAAATAGATTATGTTATGTTATCTAAAGACGTCAGTATCCCTTTAATGTTTTTTCATTAAATAATACGTTTGTTTATTTTTGTAATATTTTGTGTTACTCCTGAATCATAACAAATCTGAATATTGTAATATCAATCGTGTTTGGCCATTCATTTCTCTATTCAGATGCATTCAAGAAGCTTATAACATCCAATACCTTTTAGAAATGAGTTATTCTTGCTCTGCATTTTTACTGCCTGTCTCTCAGCAAAAGCTGAAAAATTGCCTCTGATTATCCTTTAGTTGTTTCTTAAAACTTGCTTTTCAATATCTTTTTCATTGTTTCTTTAAAAAAAAGACCTTACTACTTGTCAAATGTAATCATTGAGATGTTTGTGTTTTCAAGATAAGATTTGATTCCCTTTTTTATGGAAACTTCCAGTGGCTATATCACTTGTTCCTTTTCTTTCCTGTGATCTGCTTATCATTTGAACCTCTTTGGGCCTGCGATGTACCTCATTTCAAACTTTGATCAGCAATGACAGGTTTATTAGAAATTATTCAAATTTACTATGACTTAAGTGATCATGCACTGTTTGGTTTAAAGTTTTTAAAAACGAAATGCTCAATTGAAACTTACACTACAGAAAGAGCAGAAACTGTGAGTGAAGGAAAAGAAGACTGACATTGATGCAAATGAAAATTTAAACATGAAAGCAAGAATAATAGTTTTTGTAAGTTTTTAAGTGCATTCTGTAAAAGTGTTTAACCTACCATTTTTTTTTTTTTTTCGTCAAAATGGCTGAAAGACAGCAAAAATAGAAAAGGAAAGAAAAAAAAGAGGTGGTTGGTTTCATATATTAAAACTGAAATATTTTGTAGATACATTTTCCAAAGGCAATATTGTCATTACCTGTGCATCAGCATTATTGCTCTTATGTAGGTTTCTAAATTGTTTCATTTTGTAAGAGGTTTTGATGGTATGGGATATTTTGTGTTAGGTCGCTATCAAAAGTACAGCCGAGTTTTGAGTCAGACACCTTGGATTGTGGATGGTAAGAGAGTAATGGAAGGATCTGTGGAAGAGTTGATTTGTGACCCAATCCTCAGCACTTTTAGACCAGCTGGTGAGCACATAAGTCCAATATCTCCTGAAAAAGTTATGTTGTTGTCTCAATTTTCAGATTACTCACAATGTTTTATGGTTTTTGTCTTACCTTTTCCTTGTATGGAAATATTGCACAAATAAGTTGATGTAAAAGAAACAAAGTGAAGTCACATTTTTATTGATTAGGGTTATCTAGAATGTAATGAACAGCACATTGTTCTCTTTAGAGAGAAAACCATCATATTGTAAGAATATTGTAAAAACAAGTGCTATATAATTATGTGATAATAAAAAAAAGAAAATACATAATAAAGTTGTGGGCTAAAATCTGTTTATTATTTTTGTAACATAATCTTTGTTTACCTTGATGTGC
>BLXT01001930.1:457121-470095 GCA_019648995.1 Plakobranchus ocellatus
CCCCCCCCCCCCCCAAAAAAAAAAAAAATTGGTTTGATGAAATACTATTTTTGCAAATGCAATTACCTCTACCAATAATGTTACTACTGCTGCCACTACTACTATTACTATCATTACTAAGGCTGATGCATTAGTACTACTGCTGTTGGTGGTGTCTACACAAACAAATGTTGCTACTTCTGCTATTGCTGTTACCCACTACTATTACTCATTCCACTACTTTAACTACCATTCCTGAATCCTTTGTGCAGATTAATGAATAATTTTTGTCTCCTAGAACCGCAGGGTGTAGAACAACCCCTGCGGTGTAGGTAAATTAGCAAGATGCAGGGAAGGTTAAACATGCTGGTCTTTTCTTACATTTGAAGTAATGATGTCTTGCCCTCCACAAGATCTACAGCTTGTTTGGTTGTTTTAGTCAACCAAGATGTACAATAGTTTATCATCCCTATGACTTTTCATCATTATTCAAATTTAGATCTAGTTTAGAAATCAAGATTGAAGAGTGACCTAGTACAACCAAGATTGAGGGGAGACCTAGTTTCATTCCCATAAGTAATAACAGTTAGTTTTTGACAGCAACATTCATTTTACTTATTACTTTTATTCCTTATTTCTTGGGAACATCTGAAAATCCTACAAAATGATTTTACACACGATCTTTTATCAATGGTATAAAAAAAACCACACACGTTATGTCAAAGTTTGAGGGAGTTTTTTAACCAAGAAATGAAGATACAGAAAAAAAAAGATAACAATCCTGGGTGGGTATATATGTTCTGGCTGTAGCAATGATTTCAACTTACCTTCTTGGTTTTGGAGGTTTCCCGAACACCTTTGGCTCTGTCCATTCAACAGTGGCTAAAGGGAGAAACAAGAAAGTTTTGTATTCATTGTTTCAACAGTTTGTATTTAATTGAAAACTAAACTGTGCACTTAGGATTTTATCAATCTTTAAATTGCTAATACAATACTCATGCTTGAAAATGTCACTCTACAGATCTAAGCAGCAGGAGGGGTCAAACTTCATTCTCTTAATGAACATCAATAAACTATTTAATACCTAGGAATACCTTGATAGTTTGTGCAAGTTTTTCCCAGCACTGTCTAATCACTGGTCGAACAAACTGTAAAGATTTATGTCTTTTTTGATTGGAGAAAAGCTGAATTTTAACGTTATTCATTTCTTTATGCATAAGTAAACTGATAGATTGTAAGGTAATTGTGTCTTACTGAGATCAAGCACAAAGAGATCATTGTAGCAGTAAGGAAAGTCCCAACCTCCAAACACAACAAGCAAATCATTGATCAAGGTTGCCGAGTGCCTGAAAGTAAAAAGAATCATATATAAAAAAAAAAAAGGAAATACAAAATGTAATAAAGGCTCATAACAAGTTTTAAAAACTATAAATATCTATTATTAAAAATCATTTTGAGTGTCACAAGGTTATAGCAAATATTGCTGAAAAAAAAAATGCATTTGACCAAGTGTGACAATATATGAAGGGTTAGAGACAAGAGTAGTCCAGACTTCTGATCTAAGGAACGAAACAGAAGGAAAATTCATTCCATGTACATAACTAGGCATCGCAGCCATGCCGATTATCATTCCACGACCAATGTTTTCGGTTAACAAAATGGCCAGAACAAGGCCTCAGTAAACCAGTCTCGCTGGAGTGAGCTATTAGCAAGCTACAACAAGGCATAAACCTGTTGCAAACCCAATCCCTCATTATCATTACAATGTACCTTGATGCCCTTTTTTCCCTTTATTTTTTCATTTCTTCATTCTTTAGGAGATAATTAGATGTAAACATGAGCTCTCTTTATTACCGAGCTTTACTGTAATTAGAATGAATTTCATCACACAGTAAAACACCAAAAACTTCAATAAACTGACATTTCAAAATTCTACAAACCCAGATCGTGAGCGAGGTTTCTCTCCCATAACAATTGGCTTGTACCAGCTCTGCATGACGGGGCTGAAAATGTGGATCTCATTGTCGCAACCATCGGGCTGAGGGTCTGGCCTGGGAAACACTCCACCAAAGACCCACAACTCATGCCGGTATAAAGTGCTGCTGTGATATGCTCGGGTTGGTGCCTTCCCCTCGGCCTGAAAAATCACAAACTCCTTTAACAACCAAATCTACCATTGAAAATTAATGCCCAGGTTTCAATTCAGTTTGCTTTCCCAAAGTTTCAGGTTACCCATACCTTGCTGAAAAAAGTAAGGTAAAAGTTATTTGAAATGTATAGTACAATGAGTAAGTGATGTTGAATAATGAGCAGCTGAGTGACATGCTGAAAACAAATTTCAGTCTCTCGTTTGCCAGTTTGCAAACCATTCCACTCAAAAATACGGGCAAGTCAAATTCAAAAGGAACATCTTTGAAACAGGGTTGCTCTGTTCATTAATATCAAACCATTCTATTTCTTCATGTGCTTCAAGGCTCACAAGTGAAACATTCTATTTCTTCATGTGCTTCAAGGCTCACAAGTTAAACAAATCAAATCAATGAAAAGATCAAAAACAAGCACAAAAACTCTAGTGTCAAGTTCTAATACAGTTCTGTTGCAATAAAAAATAAACATAATAAGGTACAATCTTCAGGGTCCCCTCCAAACTTGAAATTTTTTTCAAGACCCCTTCAGAAGTGAAAAAAAAAAGGCCATCACAGGGTGAAAAAAACAGGCTGTATAAAAGTAAGTACCGTACTCTCTGACATATTGTCTCTTATAAGTGTTATTATTCAAGGTAATGTAAATAATGCAACTTTATTTTTAGTTTGACATCTCACCTTGAATGACTTGGTTATCTATCGATTTCAACAGCTTGTCTTGATTTATGTTCTCTAAATAACTTTGTAATATTCATCCAGTACTTCATACATATGTCACTCAGAGGGCAGTGCAATGCTGCCTACAACTTGTGTACTAACAATATGAGTGTGTGTGTGTGTGTGTGTGTGACTGGGTGGGTTTGTTTTTCTCCTCTGTGTAAACAATTTTATAGTTCTATTTACACTATAATCTCATCCCCTATTTTCAAATTGTACGGATAGAAATTATGCACAATGTATCGTGTACCCCCGCCTGTATCAGCCTAGGTCTAGATTCAAGTCTAAGTTAGATCTAAGACCACTACCAAAATGTAAATTACAATAATATCAAGATACAAAATCGAAATACCTCTGAATCTTGATCTTGGGAGGAGAGAAAGAGAAAATAACAGTCAGACAGAATGAGAGAAAGACCGAAAATGAGAGAGGGAAGAAGAGAGAGAGAGAGAGAGAGAGAGAGAGAGAAAAAGAGGGGACGGTTAGACAGACTGATTAACAAAACGAGTGAAAGCGAGAGAAACAAAAGCTTGAGAGTTAGAGAGGGAGGCAATCATACAGAGAGAGAGAGAGAGGCATAAGAAAAGCTCAGGGAAATGTTTATGAAAAGAAACATTCACTTTGATGCTAATAATTAATAATAATAATAAAAATAATAGAACTAAACTTACTTTTTTAAAGGATGATAAAGAGAGTGGGAGCAAGAGAGAGAGAGAGAGAGAACAATAAGGTTAGTAAACATTACTGCATGCCAATATGTAGACCTAACAATAATTAAGGATTTTAAAAAGTAGAACCAGGCACCTCGGCGAATATTATGAAAACTTTAAAATTGTTTTTGCATATGTTTGTGTAGACGATCTTTTAATTGTTTTGATCCTGCTGAATCTATAGTCGGCACCTCAAGTTTCTTTGATAATACTGTGTTGAGCTGTCTCAAAGATTAGACTCCCTGCAAACAAACAAACCTTTGATCTCTTGCCGACCTGGTGGGCTTAATACACTAGACCTGGTACTGCATCATACAAATATTACTACAGCTAATTTTTTATCTATCAAGGCAAGATGAAAGTGTTTTACATATTTTTTTAACATTGTTCAGAAGTGAATTAAAGGCGTTTTTTTTTTTTTTGATTATCCCCCTCCCCCAAACATTAGAGGTAATTACAAGCTGTGCTGATTGTTAATATTACTGCAACATCAATTGATTTTCACCGATACCAAAGATCCATTGAATTGCACAGGCTAAAAAAAAAAAAATACTAGAGTAACAAAGCGCTTCTCATCGAGATTTTGGACAGATACTTCATTAAACTACGGCACACTTGGCAGAACTCTGATTAAAGGCTATAAAATCTATTTGTCCAAACAAATACCAGTTGTTGGAAAAAAAAAATTAATAATGGGCATTTGATCATACCGTGGTCATATTTTTTTTTAAAATCATGTAATGAAAAAGAAAATCGCAGGAAATGAGATCAGGGATTTGTTGCCCTTGCTCATGACTCAGCCTAGTTTTCTTGGTACTGAGCGTAAAGCGTAATTTTTTCACGTCGGTGCAATAAAGAGTAACGTTAGCAGATCTGCTTCTGATGCTAAAAATAATAAAATGTTTTCATTCCAGCACTGACGCTAAGCTTTCAGCCAGCCAACACAAAGAAAGGGTGAAGAGTCAAATCACATTATAATGGACGCCTGTATTGTCTCCTAAGCTAGCCCAACGGTATGCAGGGACTGCTCAAGGTGAATGATAGCACTTGGCAGTGCTGCATAAGAGTCAAAAGTTATAGGTATTGTAGGATCCGCTCCAATATCTCGTCAATAGGCCCAACACCTATCAATGGGGAAAAAAAATAACCACACGCTGCCATACGAATAAAAAAATAAAGTCAAAGGAAAATTGAATTTTGGAGGGTTATTTTTGTTTTTTTCCCCCCGAGTTCCCACAAACCATCACAAAATTCCCGACTTTTTCCTGATTTCCTGACCCGTTGGGGACTCTGAATTTTATTTAAATAGCAGACAATTTGGTAAAATAGTTATACTAGCATTGGGCGAAAGCAGGTGCTACAGCAAATAACTGGCTAATATGTGACTCATAAACCTGAAAAAGGAACCAGAGTTCTAAGGCAGGAAAAAGTGGGAAAAAAAATAAAGAGTGATAATTTCCTGTGTAAAAAAAGATAAAATTCTGCACAACTCTGCATACACAGCAACCTACAAAAGTTCCATCCCGGTTGACACAAACCTTTACAAGAGTCCACTTTTGTTCATCGAGATCAAACATGTGCACATCATGGAACCATTTTGCATTTTTAGATCCTCCATAGACATAGATGCATCTCACGGTGGCGTCATACGTAGCGCTATGTCCAATTCTGTACTCAGGCCTGATGCCTTCAACAGCAACCTCAGGACAACTCCAACATCTCATCTCTGACGAAAAAATAAGGATTATTGCAATGAATTACGCACACTATGAACCAGCTCTTCTTAGTGTCCAAATTCCTGAGCTTCATAATGAGTTTCCATTTGAGGCTAAACTAAAGTGCTTAGGAGTTTGTTGTTGTTGTTGCTTTTTTACGGAACAAATTAAAACACATAATTAACCTCAGTGCTCTTTTTATGGAAGAAAATTCTGAAATTCATCACTTACTCTCTACATTTCTATGATATTTTGAAGTGTCATCCATTTTAATATTTTGTACAACCTAAGAATGAGAAAAAAACTTCAGTCTTAGCAATGGTCATTGACTGAATGAAGGTAAATGGACTAATTTGATAAAAAATCATAAAAGGTCAAAAAAAAAAAATTGTTGGAGTTACCAGGATGAAGAAACCAGATGGAATCTTTGCTCAATGATTTGTTAGTCTGACCACCAATGAGAACCGCCAACTCTGAATTGACATAAGTCATGGTGTGACCCCAGCGACTTGTTGGTTTGGGAACTGAAAAAGCAAACAAATTCAATCCAACAAAATAAACACAGGGCTTAAAATCTCTCTTCACTCACTATTTCATTTCATCACATGTCATTTTTTTTTTAATTAGATATTTTGCACAGGTTTTTAGATGACCAGAATTTTTTCTTGGCTAGCTTTGAAGAACTGTTAAGCAGGCCTAGAGTTTTTAACCTTTTCATCAAAGCAGCAGAGAAATTTTTTGCAATTTCAAAGTTTGTCAATGAAATAAGAAACAGCCTACACAGCCCAACAGAAAAAAAGCCTTTAAAAAAATTGTAAAAAAAAAAAAAAAATTAGGAATAAATTTTAAGTAGACAATTGAAAAATACAAGTTTTGCAACTCAAAATTGACAATGTCAAAAATAATCCCTCTGGAACAGCATAAGGGGAGAGTAAAATGAAACTTGAGGGGACAACACAATACATCCCCAATGGTGTGAGCATTCTGCTATTGAGGGATACATTAATAACAAACTGGTTTGTAAGAAACAAGAAAGGCCTATGAGGGAAAATTAAAAATTATGAATTTTTCTCAGGGAAGTAAAGTATACAAAGGTCATGGCAAATGAGAACGGGGAAAAAAAACGACCCAGCAAGATTAAAAAACTGGGACAAAAAACATTCTTAAATGTATAAACGTTGCCCAAGAGTGCCTTAAAACAGATTCTGAGGAGTCAGATGTTGCATAAGACTCTTGGAAGAAAAAAACATTTTAGGTTCTTTTCTCTTGTCAAACGTTCTTTAAAATATTAAGTTCAAATTTGATATACCTTTGCACAGATTCAGCATATCTCATAATTATATATGTATCTGCATTGTTGCAAAGCTCTCACCACAGTCTCAGGGTGCCCTTTTAGTCTGTTTCAATGGTTTAAAAAGAACTTGCTGCTCATTTGGAATGGTCTCGAGACACTCTTTTAGCATTTGACTGTCAAATTTGAAACTTATCACATTCTATTCTATGATGCCTAAATCACACAAAACTAAATATGCACTATAAAGCAGTGAAGTTTATTTTGGATGGAGCTTTGAAATCGGAAATGGTCTATTTGCTTGGCTCAAATACAGTCTTCATGCCCTGCTTTGTTGCCCAAAAAGAACAGAAAATCTGGGGTACAATTAGAGTTGACATCAAAGTTAATTTTTAAAACAAAAAAAAAAGGGGGGCAACAAAAAGTACATAGTAATTCTTACAGTGCAAACCCTCTCAAAAAATTTAGCAGGTTCTTGTCACAAGTTTTGGTCATGTAAGCCATATATCTCGTTACATATGCAGGAAAAAAAAATAATTAATATTCACATGAAAAATATTCCCTTCATATATTTAACATATTTCTTAACATGCAGGACTAGCAAGAGAAAAAGAAGTGTCCCACCTCTTCCAGACAGATCAATACATCGAGAAGGTCTCCCATTGTTCTCAGTATTGACAAGCAATTCGTCTCTGTTGGCTCTACAAGGACTCTCGGCCAGTTGATCTTGGACTGTAAGTTTGGAGGGAGGGGTCAAGTTTGTTGAGAGAGCTCTCATAGCCAACCTGTGCCTCCTGGACTTGTGTTTGGGAGTGGCTTCAATCTCTCGGGTTCGTTTCTTAGACATTTTAGGAGCTCTTGGAGATTCATCAGCGATTCCCTTTAAATGACAAGTATAACATTTACAATATCTATAAACAATGCACGTATCTTATAAAATATCTAATGAAGGGTTTCATTAAAAAGAAAAAGGCTCTTTTCATATTAGATAGAAACTTCTTACTTGGAGAAAAGTAATCTTTTTTGGAAAAAAAAAAGCCTAATTTTGGAAAAATACATCATTGTTATTTTCATGAAACATATCACCTGCAATTCAATGCAGTTTTGAGCAGCAAGGAGTTAACCCATTTTTTTTATATAGAAATATCCACCTTGCAAACACCAATACAGCTAACTGAGACATGTCTTTACAATTAACAAAGACTGAAAAGGGACTTTTTTTTTTTTTAGTTATGATATCAACTTTTGTGAGAAAGCATCAATCCTAGAGGCATTCAAACATTCTGCACTCACATCTGTCACAGGAGTGGTCTCATTGAGTGTTTGCATATCTGGACTGTCCGTGATTGCAGTTGTTGGGGTGAGCACACCAAACCCACTAAAATCTGTTATCTTGGCCAGAGTTCTGTAGGAGATAACGCCTTCCAGGGTAACTTTCTCTGAGCACAGAAGCTTCAGCTGCTCCCGGCTACTTTTCGACTTGGACCATTGGAAGCAACTGCAAACAAGCATTAAACAGAAGAGGGGAAAAAACTATGAATGAAAAATACTGTAGCATCAGCATGTTTATTTCTTATATGTATGACTTATCGCTTAAATAAATAAAGATATATTTTAACACACAGATAGATAGATAGATAGATAGATAGATGGATATATAGATTTATTTATATATAAATATATTTTTGACATATGTTTTATGCAAGCCAAGTTTGAATGCTGTAACCTTTTACTTTTAGAGCTTACATACCTGCCAACCCCAAATTGTTCTCACAGGAATAGTCACTTTACACACAGGAATTTAGAAAATCTCACAGGAATATGCCACTACAATTAAATGCGCTTGGATAAAACGTACTACACCTTAATTATATACTCGACCATAGACATTCCATAACATAAAAGTATAATATCAGAGGCTAATTTATGAATTTTCAACTCTAAAAGATGCAAGAAAATATCTCTTTACTCACTGCCATTAGTTCAATTATATCACTATTTATCAAGCCTTAATGACCTGCAGGCTTAGGGCCTGGATGATGAATTCTTTAAAGGTGCACTACAGCCTTTAAAACTCAAAATCTAGCTTACACAATAAAAGGTTACATGAAAAAGTTAATCTATGTGAGACAGGTATACAGAATCTCCATAAGGCTTTGAATTATGACCCATTGTATAATTAAATAAAAAGAAAATATTGAGTTTTCCTTGAAATTTGAAATTTCAGAGATCTACGCAAGTCATGTCAGCCTACATTGTATTCAAGTCTGGTAGGCTTAGGCCTAGACTAAATATTCCATAATCCAAGTGTTTTGTATCACAGAACTCTTCACACATATAAAAAGGAAACCATTGCAAGCCACACAGGCCTACCTGTTCTCAGCTGTAAGTGAACACAGTTTCTCTTTACTGGATTTGCCCTTGATGACAAAGATATCGATACGCTCATGTTGTTTTTGCCAGGGCTTGTCAGTGTATATTTTGATCTGTTTCCTGCTTGAGATCCTACCTTTAAATTCACAGGACAATGTTTCCTTGTAATCACCAGAGGACCTGAGAAATTCATAATAAAAAAATACAATTAAATTAGAAATCTGATGTATAACACTAGTTGGACAAGATCAATAACACATTTCTGTAACAAAGATCTGTCCCCCAGCTAACTGCTACCACAGATTTGTATTTGTGACCTCACATTTTAGTGCTTTTCCACATTTTTTTTTATGTTTTAACACAAAAATACTCCATAATGTAATATTTGACCAGCGAAATAATGATGGTGTCGCAGGATGTCAGAACATTGACATCCGTTTTGATTTGCAAGTTTTCATGGGAACATAAGATTCTAGCAAAGATCACCAACAGCCAATCTAGTGACAATAGTTTTGGGCCGCCTCATTTCAGTAATAATTTAAATAACATTGATGTTTACCTTAGAGCAGAAAACTCTGAAGGTCTTATCAGAGAACATTGTAGCTTGAGCAACAAAATTAAAGTGTAATATACTGGCCATTGAGAAAGTTGGAAGGACCAGAAATTTTTCAGACTGTGTGCATGTGATCATTGAATATTCATGTAGCATGCTCATGAGACTCATTCATTTCTGGTCTCAAGGCTTTTATTTGTTTGGTATATTATAAATTTAGGTCCAAGCCCAGACCAGCAATTTTTGAAAATCATCATTCAATTCACACTAACACTCTCTGGCATTAATGAACAGTAGGCCTACACGTTCTCCCATACACTGGCATGATCCTTCTATCTGTTTTCATTTAAATGATAATTTTTAATGAGGCCTAATTAAAATTTATCATTCAAATGAATAAAAAGAGCTATAAATTTATTTAATTAGTTCATTCTCTCTCAATTGGTGTATTTTTTTAAAATAAATTCACTCTATTTAACAAGTCTTCTTAGTAAGGCCTATAAATAATATATTCATGTTTGGCCCAGCCGGAGTGTAAAATGTGACCTAATAGATCAAGTTCTTTCTGTTTGGTGCAATTTTTGTGGACTGAAAAAGGTCTAGAGTTCGTGATTATTGGTATTATCAATGATACTCTAAAAATAAAGAGGCTAGTTCATAGTATCATACCCCTAGATGCACTGTGAATTCATTGCCAGATGGACAACAGTGCTAAGTGTTTTACTTGTAAACAGAATTTGTGAAAAAGCACTGCAATTCATAACGTCAGTATCTTTAGATGCAGTCTGCTTTTCAATATTCAATAAGTAACTGAGACCGAAGAAAACACATCAACCTAAAGGCAACCATGGTTGACTGGGTGCCTTTAAATGAGGATGATTTAACTTCAAGTATTTCCCATTTAGATCCCCCGGAAAGAAGTCAATGTGGGTTTTCATTTTTTCAATTTTATGTTGCAAGGTAAAAGTATGGATGATGCTCTGAGATACAGCTATGACCTATGCTAGGGCAATTATGATAAATTAAGAACAAATACTGGGACTTATGACTGAGACTGAGAGCCCATAACAGAACTGAATGTTTATCTTTGAAATATTTTCATAAGGTTCTGAAGTACAGCATAGATGACTGCATCCCTAAAAATAAAAATCAAATCACCGGAGAAAAGTATAAAAAAGACATATGACATGTAGGCCTATAGGCCCTATTACATTAGAAAAAAAAGGGCTGATTATAAACATTAAATACTATTTAAGTTAGAAATGAATGCAAAACTATATTAGGGCCTAATTAAAACTGATAAAGGATAAGAAAGAGGAATTTTAATGCAGGAAAATCAAACCCAAATAAATTATGTCCAAACAAGCACAAAAACAAGAGGAAATTTCGGCAGTTTAAGATACCATGGTTCCCTAGATCTAGAGATCTATTATCGGCAATGGTTTAGATTCACGTTTTATATTCATGCAATCAGTATCGGTCTTTTTTTTTTTTAATATCGGTTTTCGAACGTTGTCTGAGAAAAAAAGTATTAAGAACGAAAAAAGTCATAAATTGAGAAAGAACACCTTTGAAATATTAATAACCTGAATAAAACATCGCGGGATAACTGAATTTATATGATATCCAACAGCGACTGGATATTGTAACCAAGTAACGAAAAAAAAGACCGATACCAAATATATGAATTTAAAACGTGAATGTAAACGTTTGCCCTATTATTTGAGAAAAAGCCAAAACATCTCATCTAGCAAATGAATTCGAGCTGACTCACACTTTTTCAAAAATCTTGGGTGCTGCATTCGCTTCATATGAACAAAGCAGAGGGTTGTGACTTGTTGATGCCATGTTTTTAAAAGTTAAAATCAGAAAAAGATGATATGATGGATTCTAGATCGAGACTTTTATGGACTAGATTAGATTCTAGATCTATTGATCGAGATCTCGATCGACTAGATCTAGATCTAGAGATCTTAAAAGATTAAATTTTAGATTAGTTTGGCCAACTAATTAACAGGCCTTATAATCCTCTTGATTTTGATTCCGCTTCAATTAGATATATCTATTTTGTGTCTTGTCTAGTTTCAATCGTGCACTGTTTGATCAGTGCTCACTGGTCATTGCGGTCAGTATCGTCTGTGAAGTTTGGCCTAGATCCTCCTAGCCCATTCGCTCCAGTTGAATCATAATTGGCGCGCTCTTTTGCGTTGTTGTTTGAGTTGCTCCGCTTGGGGGTTCATCCAATAAGCCTACCTGGTTTCATTGGTGGCACTGGTGAATTTGCTCTTTCGATGCTTACAAAAGTGAGACCATTCGTTTCATATCGTTATGGTGCTTAGCTATATGGCCTAAATCAGACAAATGTGAACTAGATAGGCTTTTCCCTAACTATTCCCTGTATGTCCTTTTATAGGTTTCCATAAAAAGTGCCAATTAATTAACAACGCCTGAAGTCTCGAAAAGACTAGGCCGGGTGTACAAGAGATCTAAAGGCAGCCAAGGCTGTTTTGGCCTAAGTCAAGGCCCTGGCGAAAGGAAGTATTTCCAAATGACATATGTCATCGAGCATCATAACTGTATCATAGTCAATAACGAAAAAAATGGTTGCACATAAAATTAAGATTATGAATCTTTTTTTTCAGAATGCCCAAAGTCTAAAAACAGTATGGTAATTGATAGCTACACATAAGTAGCAGTAATGTTGATACTACCTGTAGCAAGTCCATTGTGTATACCATTATTATGAAATAACATAATAGCTCAAGTCAGTTGATCTTATCAAAAGTCAATTGCCATAGGATCCAAATGGCCTAAGTCATTTTGACAAATGGACTAAGTCCACTGTCACAAGATCTGAATGGCCTACATCGTGTATACCATTATTATTAAATAACATAAAAGCTCAAGTCAGTTGATCTTATCAAAAGTCAATTGCAATAGGATCCAAATGGCCTAAGTCATTTTGACAAATGGACTAAGTCCACTGTCACAAGATCTGAATGGCCTACATCGTTTTGAGTAATGGTTACGGTCCATTGTTTGGAATCCAAATGGCCTTAGTCATTGATATCCCATAATTTCTTATTTTAATATAAAAACATTGAGTCTATCCAATTCCTCGCTTCTTTAAAGTTGTGCTCGCATAATTTCACGGTGAAAACACAAAATTTGCGCAAAAGCAAAAGTTGTTTTTTGTTTTGTTTTTTTTTTTTTTTAATACCTGTATCTCAAGAGCTAGAAAAATGACTTGGGCCATAATGGCTAGTACCATGACGATATGTTCATTTTTATTTAAGGGGAGCCATTTTTTATTTTGAACCGAGATTCATGTCAGACCTGCAAAATATGAAAAAAAAAAAAAAAGTATTAGAGCCAGATCGCTTCATTAACGAACACAAGTAAATAGTTGTTGGTGTAATCGTGTTTTCATTTCGTCTAAATCTGCACCATATGAAGATGGTTGATTAGACCTACCTGTGAGCCGACGGCTTA
>BLXT01001930.1:631432-641836 GCA_019648995.1 Plakobranchus ocellatus
AAACACACCCACATCCACACATACACACAGAGGATCAACCTCAAGAAACACATCCACACATACACACAGAGGATCAACCTCGAGAAACTTATCCACACATACACACAGAGGATCAACCTCATGAAACACACCCACACATACACACAAAGGATCAACCTAAAAAAACACACACCACATCCACACATACACACAGAGGATCAACCTCATGAAACACACCCACATCCACACATACACACATAGGATCAACCTCAAGAAACACCCACACATACACACAAAGGATCAACCTCAAGAAACACACCCACACATACACACAGAGGATTAACCTCATGAAACACACCCACATCCACACATACACACAGAGGATCAACCTCAAGAAACATACACACACATACACACAAAGGATCAACCTCAAGAAACACACCCACACATACACACAAAGGATCAACCTCAAGAAACATACACACATACACAAAGGATCAACCTCAAGAAACATACACACACATACACACAAAGGATAAACCTCAAGAAACACACCCACACATACACACAAAGGATCAACCTCAAGAAACATATACACACATACACACAAAGGATCAACCTCAAGAAACATACCCACACATACACACAGAGGATCAACCTCAAGAAACACACACACGCACACAGTTAAATAAATATTATTTCAAAATAGGTCTGTGAAAGTAACTATAGACTACACATTTCAGGTTCGTCTTCACGATTATAACAGGAATGAGGGAATAAATCAGAGTTCATTCACAAATCTTTGTGATCTGAACGTGTTGGGCCCCCGGCCTGGAAGCCAGGGATTTTAATAGACATTAGCTGCTGATTGTCATAAACGGAGGAAGAGAGGGAGGGGGGAAGAAATTGTATGAATGGAGAGCACGGAAGAGCCTGAGGAAGCAACGCGACTCTAGCTCTAAAACTGCATTTAGTACTAGTTTGATATCATGTCCTTATAGCTCCGCGACATAAATGTGTGTATGAATGGCTGGACGGGTTTGGGACTGAGGGAAAAAAACCCAACAAACTGTGAAATGTTTTTTCTACGAAAGGCTTGCAAAGTATCCTTTGAAACTTTACGTTCAGTCTCCCTTTTTTTTATTACTGATTAAAACGATATTTCTCTCCAAATATCGTAATCTACACTGTATATTTGATGATCCTACGATCCTTTTGGCTTATTCCATTAAAATAAAAATTCGATTACTGAAAAGAGGAATATCAAACTTGCACCGTCTTCGATATTTTTCCTATTGTTATAATGAGAAGGAAGTAGAAACTCAACAAAAAAGATCACCCCCTGTAGAAATTGCTTATCTTACTTAAGCTAGAGAGGGCATCAGAAGCACTGCGCAGTGCGCACCCGACTGAACTGTTTTCTTAGGGGCGAGAAATGAAAAGTAAAGTGTGAGGGTAATTTTAGAGGTGTTAGATGTGTCTCTACATCATTGGTTCTTCATCCACTACACGCTGACACAGAGTGAAGGTTTCACAGAGGAGGCTGCTACACTAGCAATGTTCTAGAAAGATAAGGTTAGAGGGTATTAATATAAAACTGCCATTATCTGGCCGCTGCTTTTTCATTGAACAGGTTGGATAGTTTTTTGCTGGAAGGAAGGAAAGAAGAAGAAGAAATAGAAAAAGAGGAGGAAGAGAAGGGAGGAGGAGGAGGAGGAGGAGGAGGAGGAGGAGAAGTAGGCAGGAGGAGGAGGAACTAGTGGCGCAGTTGTAAGTCAACTCGCTGTTGAAATGTTTGATACAGAATAAGAGAAAGCCTGTGTTTGTTCTCTGCTTGCAGTTACCACTGTGCGATGCTCACCCAACTACCTCAGGGGTCTTCGGCCCCCGGCCCAGCCGCCGCCTGTGTCCCCTCCCTCAGCACCCCCAGACCGTCAGCAACCGCCGAAGCAACCCATCAGCAGCAGCAGCAGCAGCAGCAACAACAACAGCAGCAGCACTGTCGCAGCTGAATATGCCGCCTCCTAAGAAACCCAAGAATGGCCCGACCAGGGAGGAGCAGTTTCTGTCAGGGGAGGAACTTCGGGTGAGGTCACACCCATGGCACGATTGTGTGCATGGGTGGTGGTGGATGTGTGAGTGTGTGTATGCATGTGTGTGGATATGTGATGGGAATAGGGTGACGGGATTACAAAATACTTCATATTGTTATTGTAGACAGCTATATAAACATTTTCTTCCATTTGTTAGAATTATGTCTGTGCATGCAGGGTCCTTCCTACAAACAGCATTGACATGATTGAGGTTCTGCGCTTACCCCCCCCTGCCTGCACTTCCCAGTTTTCTCCCAGTGAACGAGAACTGGTGAACCTCAGTGCCAAGTGTGCTTGATTTTATCACATCACACACTGGTGGCGCAGTAGCTAGTGCAAGGTTCAAATCCGACCCCCAAGACCGCCTGACGAGGGTCAGAGAGTCTGAGCATATTCTGCGAATGCTTTTTTTTTCTTTACTTACTGGATGAGGGGGCTTGAAGGGGCTTGAAGGGGCTTGAAGGGGACAAACTGTTCTCTTACTGTTCACAACCATCCATCTGAGATTATGTGGTGGAGCTAACCAAAGATCGGTGAAAGCTAAATCTTTCAGCTCTTGCGATTTACAGGAGCGCTGGTGGTACAGTAGGTAACAAATCTGGCCTGAGATATGCAGAGACCCTTCAGTCGCGGGTTCGAGTCCCTCCATCGACGCCCTGGCCTGACGGAGGGCCTGCAAGCCTGAAATCGCTTCGTTATGCCACAAAAACGAAACCAGCCGTTGTGGTCGACCTGTTAAATAGGCAAGGCCATATTTAAGCTTGTAACCCCAGGATAAAAATGTAACCGATAACGCCTGGAAAACTGACGTTATAAGTCTGGCCAGATAGTAGGCGATTAGCGTTGCTGTTGTTTTTGTTTGAGGACATAGTGTGAGGATGCAGCAAAGAGAGAGTTATTGTGGTTGAATAAACGTAAAATATCTGTGAAAAGATGCAGTCTTGGGTATTCAGCATGGGTTTTAGTCTAGATGATGTAACCACCTTGCTCTGTTTCTATCGTTAAGTAACCTCCGCACTTTCCCCACCCCAGTAATGTAGCCCGATACATTTCTGTTTGTACATGGCTATCTTTTCGTTGAGCCAGGTGCTTGACCAGACCACCGCTCGGAGCGCCGCGCCCAGGCCGGAGGGCAAGGAGGAGCCGAGCACGACCATGGCGCGAGCGTCCAGCCACAGTCCTGAAGCGTCCAGTCCCTCCACCTCTCCCCTGGGCGCCAACACAAAAGGCGGGTCTGTATCCAGCTCTCCATCCACCCCCTCGGTGGTGGTAGGATCGGTTCAAGGTTTGAGCCAGGGTCCAGCCAGCGGTGAGCGCTTCAGGAAAGTCCCCGTGTCTTCTAAAGGATTCCGGCGCGCCAATAGTGGCGGGTCACATGTCTACTCCCCTGACAAACCGCTACATTCTCCAGCCCTGGACGCCCACCCGCCTTCACTAGACGATGCGTCGCTTCGGCTCATGCGGTCCACCTCGAGCTCCACGCCCTCCACCTCTGATGTGGAGCCTGGTGGAGGTCCTGGGTTCTCTCAGCCTTCCCCGTGCTCTACTTCAGGAAGATTGATCGAACGCTTATTCTCTGAAAGAATTCAAAACGACGTTGGGTCAGGGGTGGCAGTCCCGGGCAGTGCGTTCCGAGAACACCAGCAGCGGTCAGGTTGGCCACCCCGTGGTCTTCCTACCTCCCCGATAGGTCAGCCTGCTGTGTACAATCCTGACCCGCGCAACCCGAGCCTCAGCTACAGACTCGCTACCTCAACCGCCTTCGCATCGCTCGTGAACCAGCAACCTCCGTGGCTAGCGTTCGACCAGGCGGCGCGCGGGCTCAGCCTCCGACCCAACGTCGGCATTGACATTCAGGGACTTCAGTCGGCAGCCAGCTTCACCGTTCAGCAGCAGCAACAGCATCAACACCAACAACAGCTAAATCAACAACATCAGCGCCGGCCTATCCTGGCCTCGCTGTTTAGCAGCAATGTGGGCGCCGAATTGACTTCCCCGCCCAGTGGCGACGACGTTTTCCTGCTGCGGTCGTCCTCTCCTGGCGGACTGAGACCCTCCCCTTCTTCCTCATCTTCCTACCTCAGCAGCGTCATGCGTCACGCGTCCCCGGCTGGCTTGCGTGCGTCCGCTGCCCTAGCCAGCGCTGCGGCTCCACGTGCCAGTGGCGGGAGTGGCCCGACACACCGTACCGAGTCCGCGCCAGTCTACCTCCACCCAGCCTTCCAACTACCTCCTTCCTCATCTACCTCGAGTATTAGGAAGAATCACAGTACCTCAACATTGGCGCCTCTGGCTAGCTCACCCCCCTCCCCTGGTCCTGCTCACCCTCTACCTCGACACTGTGTGAATGCAACAGCGCCCGCGGCAGCGCTCCTCCCCCGCAGCTCTCCTCCCCTCAGGCAACTCAACACTGGACACGAGCTCGTGCTCCAGGCCTTCCGCGGCAGCTCAGGCAGCACTGCCAGCCACACCGATACCTCATTCGGCAGCAACGGGAACGGCATTAACAAAAACAACAACAACAACAGCCACAACATCAATAACAACTCCAAGGATATTCATACGTTTAGGAGTGTGACTGAAGTAGCCAACAGTAGCAGCAGCAGCTACCTCATCCGCACGCATGACGATGGCTCAACCCTTCTAGATCTTTCTCTGAAAGGCTCTACCAGGCCCAGTGATGAAGATACCACACCGGCCACCCATCTAAGGGGCAATCTGTCGCGAGCTAGCGTGGGCAGCCATGGAAGTAGTAGCAGCCCTCCTCTACCTCCTCCTTCACAGACCCTCCCCAGGCGCAGCAGTATGGCTAGCAGTAGTAGTCCGTCGCGTCAGGACATGATTGCGCGGTCGCCGCCCCGCCACGGCAGCAGTAGCAGCAGCCCAACGCGGGGCACCCCGCGTCTGAGCTTTGGTAACAACAGCAGTGGCAGCCCGCCTGCCGTGCCTTACCATGGCAGGGGAAGCCCTCTGTCCCGCCAGGGCAGTGTTGACAGCGGCTCGCCTCATACCCCGCGCCGCGTCAGTTTGAGCCAGAACAGTCCACTGTCCAGGCAGAGCAGCATGGGCACATCCAGCCCGCCGCCCACCCGTAAGCCGTCGACTCTGCTGACCACGCTGATGGAGCAGGCGCCTCAGGAGATGACCAGGCCAGTGGGGAGGGCACCGATTGGGAACAGCCTTAGCGTGGGCTCAGGACGCGCCTCGCCGGCCAACTCGGATGATTCCAACAGTTACATCAACGTGACGAGCCCCGTAGCGCCGGGGTCTCTGCTGAGAGCTCCGTCTGGGTCGGAGAGCCCCTCCCTGTCGCCACAGCCTACCTCTGTGATGATGACGGCCTTGACTGCAGCGTCTTCGTCATCAACGGCCACGCCCCCTTCCCCCCATGTTGACTCATCACCTCAACAAGAACCTCAACCTCATCGTACCTCAGAACTGGCCGGTCTTTTGACCCAGCCTACGACTACATCACTTGCAGCGCATTCTACCTCTGCCTCTACCTCTTTTACGTCGTTTTCATCGTCACCGTTGTCTTTGTCGTCGTCTTCTCTTGCCACGGCTTTGCTGTCTGTGAAAAAGGAGGTGGGAGCACCGTCGAGCCAGTCTGTGCCCTACGCCCTGTTGACCTGCAAGACAGAGACAGGCCAGGGTAGCCAAGATACGGAGACCAGGTAGGTGCAGTTTGGAAGTCTCTCTCTGTGTCTGCTTGCGGTACAGTGTGATGTGTTGGTGCACGAGTTTTGTATGTTCTGAATGCCGTGCTGTCAGTCTCATCCTTCTCGTTTGAACAATCAAAACATCGACCTCTACGGAGTATGGTGCCATGCAACCTCCTCTCCCCTCTTTTGCCTTGTCTTAACTCTTTTAACTAATGCACCTTCTCTCTTCACTCTGAAATGGACGGGCTATTTGTACAAACTCTCCGGTTCTCTCTGAAGTGGGCGGGCTATTTGTACAAACTCTCCGGTTCTCTCTGGAGTGGGCGGGCTATATGCACAAAGAAAACGGTAAAGTTCTCTCTCTCTCTCTCTCTCTCTCTCTCTCTCTCTCTCTCTCTCCGTGGCACAGTGGTTAGGGAACCTGCCCTGAGAGCTGCAGGAACCATTCGTACGCGGCTCCGAGCCCAGCCACGTTCGCCCTGGTCTGACGGAGGGCCTGAAAGCCTGAGATCACCTTCTTGTGAACAGGCCACGTACAAAAACCAAACCTTAATGTGTGCTTACAAACCCAGGGGCAATCACTCAATTTACCGTGCTAGAAGTTTGACTGTTATTGTTATCCCCAATCTAGAAAATAATCAACAAAGAGAGAGCCTGCCGGCCAACATCTGACATGTGACAGAGGGAGCCAGGGGTGGAAAACTGCAGCTGCTTGTGGAGCTGGACAGCAGCGTTAAGTAGTTTGTCTTCACAAGCTTTAGTTTCACGTAATTTTAATAGACTTAGTAATTAGTGGCGCTGTTTACGAAGAAAAAATTTCTATGCTTGTAAGGGGGGGGAAGGGAGAGAAGAGATAGAATTATTGGCTCGGATTGGAGGTATGAAATCCACGCCCTGTCGTATATCAGCTAAGATAAATATTATGTACTGTCGATTGAGGGCAAGGGAAATAACTGGTGAATATTCAGTTGACCCTGAGTAAAGGAATGAAAAATGGGATACAACTGGTAAGGGAATAGAAAGCCTTTTCATCGTTGTTATCCCCCTTATACAAATTCTGAGTTTAAAAAAAATATATATTAACTACTTTGGTGCTATGGGGTCAAATTAATCCCCTTAAGAATTCTGTTAACTTGACTCAGCACTCCAGTTTGATCAAGCCCTAACTTTGATTGAGTTCCAAACCTGAGGGCTGATCTCTCATTAGCTTCAGATGTGTAAGCTCGAGATCTCTTTTTAAGAGAAACCCCTCAGTGCATTCTTATGTCCAGGCAAGGAGAGAAAGAGAGAGCACCGAACCCGTACTCTCCGACTACACTGCACGATAAATGATACGAAAGTGATAGGAAATTTCTGCCATTTAATAATAAAGGAGCCACCATGTTACTTTTTTTTACAGCAAAGTGAGATTGAGTGCGGGACCCTAGGCTTTTTTATGCCTCTACTTTTTTTTTCCTTGCGAATATTACTTTAAAAAGACAAGAGTTACACCCCTTTTCTGGACGTCAGTCGTTAAAAATCTTTTCTCTTTACTTTATACTTCACAATCTGGAAAAATTGGGAGATTTCTTGTAAATCTATGAAAACTTTCAATAGTTTGCTTCAAAGCAAGGTATAGACAGAACATGAGATGACACTATAACCAAATCAATTGATTTTTTCTAGTGTGTTTGTGTGTGTGTGCGTGTGTGTTTGTGTGTGTGTGTGTATGCCGACGAGGAAGGAATAACTTTGAGGGGAAAGAAAGTCTTGCGCGCAGAATTTGCTTTATCTGTGTCAACAGCTAATGTTAAGAATTTATGCATCAAAGGGGGAGCAATGCGTAGCAACTCTTAAACATTGTTCTATTCCTTTGTTGTCTCCAGTTGTTTCCTCTCTGGATTGCGTCCAATTTTATTATTTTTTTTTGTTTTTAAAGTTTGCCTCTCTTCTAATTCGGAAGTGATACAATCGTATCATTTAAATCCACAAATTTAATAGAATACAGATTTCAATGCTTCGTGCAGGTTTTTATAACTTTTTTTTTTTGGTCTTATCATCGAACTGTATTAAAATATCTTCTGCTCTCTACAAAGAGAGAAATTCCTAATAATTGTGAATGTTTAGTCACTTACATTATCTGTCAGTGCTTTTCTTTCTTTTTTTGTGTGTGTAAAATAAAGAAAGTGTTTCAAGTTCCATCATGAACCTCAATAGTATGTGGTTTTTTTTCTTCGTTAAACACCTCTGTATGTGTGTAGTTTCTTTGAAAAACCTCCAGTATATGAGTGATTTCTTGGTACACACCTCTGATATATGCGTAGTTTCGTAGAAACACCTCTAAATATGTGAGTAATTTCTCGAAAAACGCCTCTAATATGTGAGTAATTTTTCGGAAAACGCCTCTAATATGTGAGTAATTTCTGTGATGCAAACTCGTTGATTAAACTGAACGCATTAAAAATAATAGAAAATAGCCTGCTATGTAATCCCTTGTTTCGTTTTGTTCTTGACTCTATTTATTCTGAAAACTACTATGTATTCTTTGCTGTGCTATTTTAGCACAAGAGTACTGCCTCAACCAATATACGTTTACCTTCAAATGGACGAGATACACATAAAATAGAGAAGTACTTAAACAAATTGTCAAAGAAAAGAACAAGAAAGACAAAAGACAAACAAATTATTGTCATGTTTACTGTGTCTTCTATTTCAATTTTAATGCTCTATGTATTAGCCCGCCACCGGCGCTCTGGCTTGACGGAGAGCCTAAAAACATGAGATCACCCTTTTGTTGTCAGGCTAAATACATAAAAATCAAACTACTCCCTGTATCTGATATAATTACTCCCCCTAGACTTGCAACGCTATTGGCACAACGCATTGTGTAATGGGACACTACTCGATAGGATTTCTCCAACTTTTTATTCTTTTTTGTTTATCTCCCTTCATTCCTACTGTCATCTGTCGAAAAGCTGAAATAAGAACTAATTGCGACATGTCGATCTAGATAATATGGCCAAGTTGTTTTGCAAATAAACTCAAACTTATGGAAACAAAATTATATACAGAACGGATTGATGGCGATTGGTATTGGTTGCTGTTGCTGTAGCTGTTGTTCTTTATCATCACTTGTACACGGCTATGTCAATGCAGCCGCTGCTAAGGCCACCATGGCCTTGGTAGGAAGACAAAACCCCTGGCAGGATTTGGAACTGACTGCCCTAGTTAAGGTGACCTGTCTGTGACACTGCCTGACAGTTGACACAGTCTGTCTGGTGTGTGTATACACCAGGCTCTCGACGCTCCCCACCTCACCGTGTCTGCCTGGCTAAGTCACTAGTCACAACTGGTGTTCTCTCTCTCTCTCTCTCTCTCTCTCTCTCTCTCTCTCTCTCTCTCTCTCTCTCTCTCCTTCCCTCACTCACTCTCTATCTCCCTCTCTCCCTCCCTGTCTTTCTCTCTTTCTTTATTTCTTTATCTCTTTCTCTGTCTCTTTATCTCTCTCTCCCTCTCTCTTCTCTCTCTTTTATCACTGCACGCCCTCAATCTATAACTAGATCGAAAATTATTAACGAGATTGAGGTTAACTACATCTACAGCACGCTCGTTGTTTCAACAGTTAATCTTTAGATCTAAATTTTATCAGCCATTTTTCAATTTAAAAAAAATCTTACTAAGCGTAACGTTAAGCGAGTCAAAAGCTGTGATCAAACCCTGTTGATATTATGTAACATCACAAATCATCACGTTGATTCTCGGGTAACATATAGCGGCGTTAGGGGGTTCCCGATTTATCTTATGCTGGTGGTCGTGTCGTTAGGAAACCCACCCTGGGATCTGTGTGTGGGAAGAAAGGGGGGGGTACTTCTCTGTCGCCAGATTGAGCCTGCCACCAACCCTGGCCTGACGGTGGCCGGAAAATATGACATCCGCAAATAGAAATCGGGCTGTGACATACAAGTAAGAAGACCGAGGCTGCATTTAGATAACGAGCAAAGTCTTGTGTTTTCACTTTTTTTTTTCTAATATTGAGTGAATTATATATTACAAAATCACCAGAGTATCAATAAATGTCAGAATAGAAGATTTCACTGTAGCTTGGAAAAACCAATATCTATTTTTAAAAAGGCGGGCAAACAAACATTTTTAAAACCCTTCTAGTCATAATTCTAGTCCAGTGAAATTCCATTAATTTTTAATGAAAGAAAGTAAACGCCTTTTTATAAGCCTGGTGTACGTAAGTGTACATGCTTTCTAAGGTCTGAAAATTTTTTTCAAATCTTATCTCCGAAAATGAGCACGCCATGCTGTGTAGCAACATTTGTACCGCTCTAGATCACTAGCTTGTCCGCCCTTCCTATGTGTTTTGTCAGGGGGCTATAAAAAAAAAAAATTCGGTTCCTCGACTTTATCTCGAGCATGTGAACAGATGGACGGACTTAGGAACTTCGTTCTCATATTTGTTTTACCCTGATGCCTCCGTGCTGGTGCATCTAGTTTTCGAACGTACGAATTTCGAATTTCAAGTCCAGTCCGGCACCTAATTAGCGAGGTTCCATCCATTTAGCAGTGATGAGCATCCCCATCTACATTTGTTATCTCTGGTCTGCCCGTGCTCGATGCATTGGGGAAAGGATTCACATCAAGTGAGGACCACACATGGATTGGGGGGGGGGGGGGGGGGGGGG
>BLXT01001930.1:705931-716269 GCA_019648995.1 Plakobranchus ocellatus
TTATTATTATTATTATTATTATTATTATTTGATTGCGTAATGTAGACTTAGATCAAGATCGCGAAACAAAATATATTTGATTCATCAAAAAAAAACAAAAAAACAGCCGTAACTTGACAATTATAGTGGTCTAGATCCAGAGCTAGATTATAGTCCATAGGCGTAGCAAGAGACAATAATTATGTAGATATACTTGCGATCTTTGTCATAATTAATCGTAGTAATCGTTTTGTCCTCTTAGAGATGTTTTCCGTTTCCTGTCTGTGGTTCGTGCTTGCTTGAACAATGATCATGGTTTCAGCAATTTTTCTTCTCATCAACTCATTCGCCAGAAATATGGTAATATTTTCGGCTGCAGTTTTTAGACTTAGAGATCTTTCCACAAGGTCTATTGAGATTCAGCTGTATGTCTACATCACAGCTCAGATTCACTAGATCTAGAGCTAATCGCGAGGAATCCACTAGAGTCTAGATCTAGACTCTCTAGATTCTCTAGATCTAGATCTAGATATCTAAATTTAGATCTAGAATCTAGATCTAGATTTGACTCTAAGATTTTGATTGTAAAAGTTCTCTAGGACCTAATGTAGAGAGGCTCTAGATCTAGAATTCATGACTGTGGATAACACGCAACGTTATTCAGGTCCAAGTTAGATTTAGAATTAAATTTTTATATATAAATTGCTTTGAGGTCCTGTAGGGGAAAGATGAGGCGACACGAAATAAATGATGAAATCTCAAGGCCAGTTAGATACACGGCTATTAAAGTCAGGAAAACAGTTGACACATTATTATACAATATGTAAATTTTATCGTTTGTTAGAAAACTAGTTTTGCAATAACCTTGATGTATTTGGTTTAGAGTCGAATCACTTCTTGGTGGAAAAATTGAAGTATGGGGATGATACTGAGGTGTGTCAATATGGATGAAAAAATGATTAGGAAAAAAAAGGTCAGGAAATAACTTTTTTTCAAAAAGCAAAACATTTGCATAAAACAGATTGTTCAACAATTTGAAACTAACACTATCATCGAATATAAAAAGCCTGATTACTGATGTCAACTAATCGTTGTAATTGCCTTTCAGGTGCAAAAATTTATAGGGGTGGCTTAATTTTTAATTATAATTTTTAAAAAGGAATTGTAAAAAGAAATAAAAGTAAATTGCAATTGCTAAACAAAAGACTTGTCTTTTAACATTTTTGGTTCAAGTTTATTAAGTGTTGCCCACAAAATTTACATTAATAGTATAATTACTAGATATAAGCTTTAAATTTTTTTAGACACTAGTTATTCAGTACTTTCAGTTGTATAGCGTTATCCAATAGTAACAAAAAACAATCATGAGTATCAGACCTTATCCTCTTAATTTTCTAAGTGCTGTGCACACTTAGTCTTTCATGCACAGGGGCTCTTCATAAAGTTGGTAATTATGTCAGGTATAGTCATGTCATTATTAAACATATAAAATGAAAAATGGTGCAGTAGTTTAGTGCCTCTTCGCAAAAAACATATAATTTTCATATCTGATAAAGCACTCTGCTTTTTCAGATTAAAAAAAAAGAAAAACAAAAAGTTTTCAAAGGTTTACATTGATGTGTATAATTTTTTAAAGTATGAGGAGAAGGGAAGTAAGATCACTATACTATCTTACTCTCAAATTCTGTGATTAATCAAGTTGGCTAGCTGTGTAACTCTTGACAGCTGTCTGGGTCAAAGCATAAAACCTTAGAAACATTTTACTTCAGCTGTGCGAAGAGGGGTTGTATAAATATCACATTGATACAAGTGAATTTACATTAATAGGTAATTTTTTTTTATTTAAAAAATTGTATCACTTGAAATTATTATGAAGAATAACGTAGAAGTTGAAATAGAGACAAGTAACAGCTTTTTGGAAAAGGGAGAGTTATGGAGGAGGAGGAGGAGGAGAAAGAGAGGGGGTGGAGAAACAATTTTCAGTCACTAGAGATACCAGTAGGCTAACTGTGTGCTTGTTCACTCCAGTGCTGTTATGTCTGGTTGCATACTAGCGTGTGTGCGTGTCTGACCTGAGCATGCTCCTAAGCTGCACATTATTGGTGCAGACAGGGGGCCCCCGCCAGTTACACAACCTGCCTGCAGCACTGCATGCACAGCGCACACAGGCCTAGATTACATCCCAACTGCACTGGCAGTGCAGGAGGTGGGAAAGGAGAAAAGTAGGACAACATGCATTTCCCTCTGTCTGGCCTGTCTTGCTAAAGCAGCCTTATTTTCTTTCCAAAGTTAAAGCCCACATATGTAAGGATAATACATTTTTAAAATAGCACCTAAGGACACATATTTTTTAAACTTTTATATTAAACCTGTGTGTCCCGCCTAATTTATACAACAAATCTTGGCGTTTTATTATATTTATTTTGATGTGTGAATATGAAGAAAGGCCCTTGCTTTGAATTTGCGCCATGGTTCATATGTCATACTGTCCGTATCGTGTGTTGCTTCCCTTGACTGTGTGCTCTGGCAGCCTCGATTTAAAAATTCGGCTCATTCGGAATCAGTTGTGGCTTGTGAATTTATCTTTCCTCGTTAAAAATTTGTACAGGCAAATTAAAAACCGTGATTAGTATTGCTACATCATATTGTAACGATACTTAGATGGTAATACCCAGTGGTGAATGCTCAGATGTCTAAGAAAAATGTTAGATGGGCCTACGTAGGTCTTTTTGAACTGTTACTCTCTAAAATATAATATGCAAATTCAATTTTTCTCATCCCTGAAGGTTTGAATATGCATTCAGATTTTTTATTTGCACCTTTTATTAATATTTACTTTGTGTATTACTGTCCTGTGTCGGAAGTGAACTTTGACTGCGCAGTCGCCAAAGCAGAGAACGTGATTCCGTTGGAAGCCGTGTGCTTTGGGAAAAAGCATGGTGCGCCATCTTGTTCAGAACTTAGAATGGGCCCAACTTTTGCTCTAGTCTTTGGTCCAGTTGAACCTTAGATAAAAAGAATGATGATCAAGCATGGCAGATCATGGGAGCAAAACGTCATTTGAGATGACATAACATCTCAAGAGATTTTTGCCTTTCCAATGCAATGGACCTGGACTTCTCTTTTGCAGACAGTTTGCTGTAAGATTCTCTTTGTGTATCTATCTTGTGTATGGGCCTTGAGGTCAGCTTGTCTGGGTCAGGGCAACTTGACAGTTTTCACAAGTAAGGAGGCAGCTAGGCCTTCAATTCTTTTTTGCCTTGTTCAGTGTTTGATATGTTTCTTTACAAAAAATAAAGAAACAAGTTTAAATTATGATATAACATTCAGGCCTCGTAAATTTGGAGCTGTAATAATAAGAGAAAAAAATTAGTTCAGTCTGACGATTTGGAAAATTTGTAAATGATTAGTTATATTTTTAGATAGAGCTATGTTTGCATTATTTTGATTGAACATATTAGAATGTTAAAATTGAAATGTACATCATTTTTTATTCAAAAGAAATTATTTACAGACATCTTGCAACTGAAATATGAAAAGAGTCATGCGCAGTCCGCTAAATTTATGAATCGTCACACCATGCTCAATATGGCCGGAAACTTAGCATGATAAAACTTGCGCCATCTTTGATTTTGATACCTATCCTTTTGAAAAGACTTACAAATCCTTTTTCAAAATAGGTCTAGTTTTTTTATGAATCCTGTAGCATAGGATAGAATATTTTTTGAGAAGAGTACACATTGTTATGGCAATAGACTCTGTTCTTAAAGAGTTTTGGAAGTATTTTTGTATGACCGTGAGGGACTTGGACTTTGGTGTTTCATCAGGTGACTGGCCTAAGTAAGGAGACTTGTTCTAAAGCTTGGATATACAGTTCTATTGCTTTCTTCATTATTATCTAAAATTCTTAATGATTTTCATATTAGCTTTAATAAAAATAAACAATAGTTCATGCCTTAGGCGCACCATGGTAAGAGTGAGAGATAAAAAATGAGTGGAAAATAATACAGCAATTTGTCCTCAAACATCAGATTTTTTTTAACACTTTTGGAATAACATGCATTCGAGTTTATTTAAAAGATTACTTCAAATGCATAAAATATTACTGCTGATAAATTTTCTGGTTTCTGAATGTATTGTTTGTGAGAATTGAATTGAAAGTTTTTTTGAAAAAAAAGAAGAATAGTTGTGAAAGAAAATATGTGATTATTTTTACCTCAAAATAATAATTTTTTAAAAACTTTTTGCACACCCTTTTTATCCTCTTCTCAAATTAGACTAAAAAGTTTGTCAAAGATTCTGCAGTCACATAATGCAATTGTCATTTCATTGTCCATTGTAAAAGATTGTCCCTACAAAACCAAACATGAATTAAAAGTAGTACTAGTAGTAGTAGCAGTAATAGTAATAGCAGTTTAGAAGCAGTGATAGCACCTAGTTGATTAGCAAGAGCAGCAGCACCAGTATGTTAAGGTGCTTTTTGAAGCAGAAAAAAAAAAATGCTCATTTAAATTTATTTATTTAATGTATGATTTGATTTGATGGTTCGTTCATTTAAAATTATATTTCATATTATAATTTTTCTATTGTCCAGTGGTTTTTCGAAGGGAATGAGAATATTTTAACAGGAAGAAGTATCTTTTTATTTCTTTGTACTGAGTGGAACTTAAACAGAGTATGTTGCAAGTTAATGATTTGTCTAGATTGGCTAAAGGCCTTAACTTGAAGATTTTTTATCAGAGAAATAAAATAAGGTTCTAAAATTTTGCATTCAAAACCCAATTCAAATTTGTGTTATAAATGTGGACACAAGTGTTAACTTCGTAAGTGAAAATAAAACTGCTCGCATCTTTCTGGATCTGTCATAGTATTGATAATCTGTTTCACTTGAACCAAGCTATATTCGACTTTTAAAATAAAAAATTAATTATTGTTATAATGAAGCTGAAATTTATATTTATTCTGGCAGACTATGACTGTATGTATTTTTTGTTCTTGTCTGAGAATGCGTCTGTGGGGAGAGAGGGAATGAGAGATAGAAAAGCAAGAGATGCGAGAGAGGGGGAGGAGGGATGGATAGAGAATGAAAGAAAGTGGATTTCTTTCTACAAATCCAGGTGATCCAAAAATTGGATGAGTGGTAGTTTTGAAGTCAAAAAGTATGATTTATCTTCCATATATGTTTCCTATCGTTACCTAATATATATTTTTTACTGTATTAACGATGCAAAGGTACTTCATTGATCTTAGACTGTGGTGGATCCGCTTGGCTTACATCTTATGCTTTTGTCTCCCGTTTTTTTTTCCCTATAAGACTGGTGTGATATACGACGTTGTAGTTGCCTTGTTCATTATTAACGAGTATACAAATTGTATCATATATAAAGTTTTTTATTACCTTTTTTTTTTAACTTGAAATAGCGAAAATGATGAGCCTGAAGTAAGTATGTTTCCTTCGATTCCTAAATTACCGGTAATTTACCCAGGCGAGACAAATTAGGTCCAGCAAAAGCTCTAAGTCCGAAACTGTACATGTTCTAGCCGTGCCCGAAAGCCTGTAATGTTTTGATACCCACGTAATGCCAGTATTGATCATGATAATCACAGGCCAAAGGTGCTTAAATGATTCTACCGTGTCTTCCAAATAATTACAATAATAATGAGCATAATGCTGAACAAAGTCCAAATGAATCGGTACTGACAAAGGCTAATCTTGAGCGATCACTAATTAAAGCCATGATGAGACAGAGGCAACTTCAGTTTTTAGGCCATATTTGCCGTCACAAAAGTTCAGCAGAACACTTAGCAATGACTGGAAAGTTTGAAGCCAAACGCATTAGAGGTAGACAGAAAATAACTTATTCGAAGTTTTAAGACATGGGAATAGTTAAGAGTAGCAACAATAACTTTATGAGGTTAAGTGAGAATAAGATTGAGTGGAGGAAAATGATCGCCTATATCTGTTCCAGACAAGGTACCTAAAGAAGAAGAGAAGTGCTTTACAAAATTAATTACTGTAATTAATTTAAAATTGTAGTAATAATAACAATAACAACAACGACAATACTCTTTAGATTATACTATAAAACACCAATAGTAATACTCTATAGAGACTAAAATGCATTCGGTAAAGCCTTTATGCAAGATGTGAAACAGAAATCATTACTCAAAAGTTGAATCTTTAGAACAGAGAATATGTGTTAGGAAAAGAACATTGCGCAAAAAAAAAAAAATTAAATAAATCAATAAAATATTCCTTTATTGGTAATAATTCTACAAGCGTTCTAGATCTAAAGAAACAATAAAAAATTATTTCAGATAAGCCAAAATACAGTGGCATCCTTTAAACCGAAATTTATGGAGCCATAGCCTTTTTCTGTTAATTAGGCAGGTTTTCGGCTTAAAGGGGTATATAATGCTGGGTCTTTTTTCTGCTTGAAGGGATACTTCTCTACTTACCGTTTTAAAACAGTTTCTAATGTTATTGTGTATTCCAGCAATGCCAACTTGAGGTTGTGTTTGATCCTTTCACCTTGATGTATTAGATCACATAGAGCCTACTGCAGGCTTGCCTAATAAAGACTGCAGAGATCGTGCAGTGAACTGGGTTGGTTAGGGTGTTTTGTGTGTGTGTCTTTTCTTTTTCCGATATCGAAATATTGTTTTCGATGGGAACAAAATCCACAACTGAATGGAGGCCTTTCTTAAAACTGGACTAAAACTTTGTATTCATCGTTTCTTATAATCTATTATCAGCATTTTATTTTATATTCTGTGATCTCTAAATCCTTTTACCTTGCGTATTTCATACATTCTTTCATTGTGTTGTATAATAGTTTATAATGATTTAATTTGCATATTTGAATTATTCCTCTTTCTCGAAAACATACTGTTCATTTATGATTGATTCTTAAATGATGGTAGTAGTAACAATTTCTTCCTCAAGGGATACAAACTTGAGTTCAGTTGACACAGTGCTCTCTTTGTTGTGATTCAACTCGTCGGTATGTAGTGTGTTGAAGGGGTTGAGTGTGTTTCTACATTCTTTTGATTCTCTAGTTTCCCTAAGAAAAAGGAATAGGAACAAAATTTTGCTGAGATTTCTGTGAAAGACTTGCTCAAATTGAGAAGCGCTTAGTCCTATCAGTGAAAGGTTGAGAACAGGCAGTGCAGTTAGAAATGTCGTCTCTTGGATGTAGATTTTGTGTCCAGAACTTTATCTTAAAGTATCAAAATACCGCTTCTTCTTTTATTTTTTTTTTCTTGTTTCTATTGGCTGGTCACTATATCTGTAAAAAACATAATTATTTATTGAAAATGTGTCTAATTTAAAACATAACTATTTATAGTGTTGAATTATCCACTGACACAATATAGACGCATATGTCCTCAAAACTTGCGTTATTTAAATAGGTGCTTTGGCAGTCGTATACTTATCGTTTATCGTGGGTGACAAGAAACAATAACATATATAAAATAATCGAGAAAATCCGACTAGACGAAGATGAAATGCGGTACATGGTCGAAGATTATTGGAATTAAAACATGATTTGCAATGTTCTTGTTTTGAAAATCGATTCAGAAGTTTAAAAAGCAGCAAACAACCCTCAGAAGTATCATAGTTTTAAAAGATCCAAAGTGAAATCACTTTGGGTCAGAGAGGAGGCACGTCATGTGGGCTAAGTGGATACTGATCAGTCTGAGAGAAAGGAATAACAATAACAAGCGTATGATAAAGTGATTTCAGGGCTCTTTTCAAACTTCAAAGCGGCCTCATACACGTGAAATGAAAATTGTCGATTATTAAGTACTCCATTGCCCTAGCCCTGCACTTCACGTTGAATATTTCAACTCCAATGCCACGCTTTTAGAAACAGTTAAGCTGTATATTGCGATTTCTTTCTGAATGCCTTTTTGTTTGAAGTGACCACAGTTTCTCTGAGCTGGTCTATGTTCATACAAAAGCTTTATGTGTTATACATGATATTGGGTACCTCAAAGACGATTACTTTTGCTATATAAATATTTGAATTTTCAAAATTTTTTTTAAAACTAAAATCTTGAAACGATTTTTAATTTCTGACAGCTTTTGCATAGCTGGAAAGTCTAAGCGATTAATGTCATTTTTTTTTATTTGTGTTGGGATTTTTTTATGGGTGATTGTATTGTTTTATTTCACTTGGTAAAACTTAAAATTATTTAGCAACGAAATAATCACTAGTGCATATGCTCATATTATTTTATTAAACTACGTTAAAATTGAATACAAAATGATGCTAGTTAGGTGCATAAAAACATTGCAATGTGAAGCAAGTTGATGTAAAAAAATGTGTAAGTGTTCATTTTATGTTGTTTTACATAGCTCTCTCTGTTTTCCAGTTGATATTTGAAAATCAGTCGCGTGGTAAGTCGATGCTAAGGAATGTGATGATCAGCATGGCTGTAGAATGGACGTTAGAAAGTGCATGTATTGGTCGGAGGGTTGCTGATAGTCAAGGAATTACATGCCTTTTTTTTTTTTACTCTAAATTAGAGATACAAGTATCAGCCAAGGCTTCTTGTTTGTTTTTTTTTTATATGTTCTTTTTTTCTTGAACGATCATTTACTCAAAATAATTAAAACTTACATATCGTACATGTGAAATCATAGAATATCTCCCTTTAAAGGACAAACATTTTTGGGATATACTTAGGGTACATTTCCCGCGTGTGATATAAATTTTGCTTTTCGTTTTTATCCTCCTATTCCATTGGCTTCAATACATAAGATTTTATAAAAGCCCAAATTTTGTCCAAGCACTGGTACGTTGTCAAAATTATTTTCTCTACCCCTTCGCTACATCACCTCAAGAGTTGTGTTTTTGGCTGAATGCATTTCAGAAGGGTCGCTATGTGCTTGGACTGTTAGTACTATTTCTGATATCTGTCTAGCTTATCAATTTTTCATTAAGTAAGGTTAAATTAAAAATAACGCTTTGCCACGATTTAAATTAACCAATGTAATCTGTGATCTTTGTTGAGCTGGACGTAACATGAAAGTGTGTCTGTAGCGCTAGACTCGGATGTCTTTATATCGCATTATTTAGGCCGGGTCCAGATTTCGTACAGATTGCAACGAATGCGTGGAAAAGGCCTATTAGCTGTAAGTGGCAATATCATGAACAACCGTCACTGAAAACGTGACATGTTTCTCATTTGTTTGGTTTTTTTTTTTTTTTTTTTTCTTGCCATAAGAATTTAGGGTTAGGTAGTGCTGTGTAAACTAAATATCAAACGAAATGAGTGATGTGATTTCTCTATCAATTGTCAAGCCCTCTCTGTTTGGACCTTTTATAGCTATGAAAATAAACTTTGGGTGAGTAAATCAAACGCAAATAATTTTTTGCTCGTTGATGCTTCGTCAAACTGAAGAAAACTAGTAATAGGAAGTCCATCCAAGGCAAAAATCTGTTGAAAGCGGGGTTTTTTTTTTTTTTAAATGGTGTTGCATTTTTTTTTAAGTCAGTATAATTAAAATGCGTCTCATTTGACTGAAATAAGCAGGAAACTGGAGATCTAATGCCCATGTTTTTTTAAAATTAAGTAATTGGTTTCGACAATTTAGTCTAATAAGCATAAAATATGGCATTACTGCAACTACTGCTACTTTTGATATCGTCATTACAACGGTTGCTGTCGCTTCTTTGTTTCTACTTCTGGGAATTCCAGGTGTCTGATTCCTGCTTGTATCATTTCTTTATGACAATACGGTCTCATCTTTTCTACCACTACTACAACTAATACTACCACTACTACTATTGTACTACTACTATTACTACCACCATTGCTACTACTACTACAACTACTACTACTACTACTACTACTACTACTACTACTACTACTACTACTACTTCTACTACTACTACTACTACTACTACTACTACTACTACTACTACTACTACTACTACTACTACTACTACCGCTGTCAATTTTGATAATTTTATCAACCTATTACTGCTATTGCTGTTCATAATCCTACTATTTACTATATTATTTCAGTGTATACATAATTGTGCTGACAGCAGTGACCTATTGGATAGAACGGAAAAGACATAAAATTATTCATAATAAACATTAATGTGATATCAGTTAAAAAAAAAAAAAACCTCTAGAACAAGTTTTACCCTTCCAAGATGGAGGAAATTGCTTCTTCAATGAATGAAGAAACCGGATCGAGAAATGTGAGGAATATTGAGACAGTTTGAGGGCCTTTTATTGCGTGTACAGTTGAAGAAAGGAGAAATGCCTGTTATGTAGCTCATTCACTCCTGACCTGCCCAATCTCTCTCTCTCTCTCTCTCTCTCTCTCTCTCTCTCTCT
>BLXT01001930.1:756733-768209 GCA_019648995.1 Plakobranchus ocellatus
CCCCCCCCCCCCCAACACACACACACACACACAACTTGTAATTTTACATCAGCTTTCTGTACATTGTGAGAAGTTTTCAACAAGCCTCATACTCTAGGTGCATATTCAACACCTCTGCTTCCTACTCATCATTGTACTCCTAGTTCTAGTTTTCACACTATGGACTCAAGATGAATGCTGGTTAGTTTTTCTTCTGAATTAGTGCTTTTTTTTTAAACTCTTGATTCATTAATTTCCAGAGATAGAAATGTTTTTGCATGCTGTGAGGGCTATCATAGGATGTCTTTGCTGGCACAGCTCATACGTACAACTGACATTTATAATGTATAATGTAGTGCTGGAAATCTACGATTTTTGGTTGTCAGGGTAAAGCCACACGTCACATGTGACATGCTTTATTAAGTGAATAGTTTTGGACCATTAGATTTGTTTTCCTTTCCTCAATCCAAGCACAAGGGAAAAGGTATTGTTTTTCAGTAAAATTAATATTCATGTAAATTTTACGGCAGGAGACATTACATAGATAGTCCGTTTACCTTAGTAACTTAGATTGTGAAATGCGGACCTTGTTTTAGACGTCCAATGTGAGTTGAAAAATGGCCATTATGCAATAGGTTTCTCACAGCAAGAGAACAATAAGATAACCAGCTGTGACTGTCATCAATCCAGCATAACTATTATAAAATAGCCTGAACACAGCTTTGAATATAGAGAAGGCAATCCTGAAATTAGCTCTGACAGTCATTTTGTATAACAGACAACTGTGACACAGCTTGGAATAAAGAGAAGCAAATCAGGTAATCAGCTGTGAAGGATCGTCAATTTAGTGCAGCATCTCAATATTTTTAGCATGGATAAGCAAAAGCAAAAAAAAATAGTCGTGATTTGTATTATCTTTGAAAAATCAAGGGCAATCAGCAGGTGTCCTAAATCATTAAAAAAATTGCTTGTAGTTAGATACAGAACTCTCAAGGTCATCTGACTGCTGCCTCTCATACCATAGCCCCACACATCTCCTACAGTTCTTTTCCCACAGTAGTAGTGCAAGGTTCAAGCAGACGTCAGTTCATCTTTTTTCTCCTATCTTGCAATGTTTTTATTTTTAATTTTATCATGTTTATTGTCAATCTCGAAATAAAAGAAGCTCTAAATCACAACCAAAAGATGTTGTCAAATGTCAAATTTCTTTCTGTGTGACTGTGATTGTTAAATATGTTTCAAAATTATCTTTATTTTTATTTTTCTTTGAACTAAATAAAATAAAAAGTTTATTCTAACAGTGAGGGCAGTACTAATACATGTATATCACTGATATGTAACGGGTGTAAGTCTTTTTTTATTCAGTAGACTAGAGGCTCATGATTTTTCTCTTTTTGTGAACCTTAAGCCATGGGCAATAGGCAAGGGTAGAAACAACAACATTATAAGGTTAACTGAGAATAGGTATGACCCCAATATGAGTGGAGGAGCATGATCGCCAATGTCTGTCCCAGACAAGGCACCTGATGATGATGAGATTGAAGGCAGATTCCACATCACCAATGAATTTTATGGAAGCAGATATTTGCAAAAAAAAATTTATTTCTAACCAAATTATGCAAAAAAAGATTGCAGATGTCGTAAAACGAACGAAGAAAAAGAAAACAAAGTGCAACTTGTATGGCCTGCATTTCAGGTCAAGTAATGAAAGTTGAACTTTTAACAAAAGCAATACATTTGCAAGAACAAAATGGTACATTATTAATGTAATTTCTCAAAACTACTTTTTGTGACTTGTGTCTCATTAGGATTGGTCTTCAAATGTGTATATTTACATCAATTTTTGGGTCATATCTCACTCTTTCAAAGGAATTCATATGAAGCAACCATAATTATTAGTTATAATCTAGACATAGATACCAACAAAGGAAACACAACAATGGATCTGCATTCAGTTTATTTTATTTTTAAAACTTATTTACATCGTTGGACAACTCGACTAGATCTTAAGAAATGTATGAAACTGTCCAAATACCCGATAGGAATCATTTCAAATGATTTAAATGCACAATCCTCAAGGTTTTCCAATGATCAGTGTTGAAAATAATTGAAACTGAATGCAGAACCATTAGGGTTTTTTGTTGTTTTGTTTGTTTTTTAACATCAAATAAAACAGAGTTACTTCATAAGTTTATCTTTGAAAGATTGAGATCTGACCCAAAAATTTAAGAAAAGGAAACAATTTGATATAAAAAAAAAAACAGAGAGAAATGAACAGAGATTGAACAAGGATTGTTAACGTTGCTGAGTTGTAGATCTCGGTACAGCTCACTCTTGCTATGGTTCAGGCTTGCTTTTGATGTAGCGGCTCCCAAATTAATCAACTGAATCTTAGATTTAGGAGTCTACAAAGGAATGAGCATATCATTATTTTGTCTCTGTTTTTCTTAAATTCAAGATTGAGGATTATTTATACCACAAGCATGTAGAGTGTATCTTGGTGATGGGGGGAAGGGAGTAAAATAGCTTCACAAAACAATAAGTATTTTTTCTCTTCTTCACTTTATTTAGATTTTTAGCATCACAAAAATAGAGGTTAACTGAAAGCAAAAAAATACAAGAGCATTTTTAATGTTCACTGACATAAAAATAATTAGAGAGAAAAAGAAATCACTTCTGTAAGACAAGACAAACATAATGATGGTTGCAAAATTTTACTTGAGATTGAAAAGTAAAAATGTTCAGAAAGGCTCTTGCCTGTTTTGTCACAGAGCTCATTGTTAACGTACCAGTGAATTATTTTGTAAACATGAGCTATTGCAAAAATATTGCAACATTTCAATTATCTGTTGTCAACTTGAGATTCAGTTCCCAACGTGATTGTGAACAAAATGATATGTTAAAAAATTATTGCCGTGTAATAGAAAGTACACCAGGAAGAAAATCATTGAACAATAATCTTTGATAAGAGAAAGGTAAATCAAAAAGATTAGGAAGACTGAGGAATATGTTTGTAAGCAATGCTATCACACTGCTGGTTGCTGTAAACAAATTGTATATATAACGTATACAACAATTGTTTTTTAAAAAGTCATTAACAGCTCTATATAATTGATATTTACCATTTTGACATAAATATGTGTATTGCATTACAGCTGCATGAGGGTGGGAAAGCAATTGCAGCGACATCTTTCTCATACAAATAAAGCAAGTTTCAAAAGATAAGATTTTTTGTCAGATCCATAAACAAATATGTATATGAAAATGTTAAAAGCTTTGAATAGACACCACGTATCACTAAAGAAAAAATAAAAACCCAAAGTAAATTTTCAGCAAATGTAAATATTTATGCATACCTATATACATACACTCATAACAACTTCCCGAAACCATTTCTTAAGATGAAAAAATTCGTTGTTGGTTTCAATTCCTCCACTTATAAACATGTCATTATTTGTAGGCACCATGATTTATTGCTTACAGCTATAATTACTCTATTGCAATATGTCTTCAGGCAATATAAACTTGATGTTGTGAGGTAAATCTCTTAAAAAAGAAAAAAAAGGAACGTATATCTAAAATGCCTTAAAACAAATTTTGAATTTTCATATCTTTTCACGAAATTAACATAATTAGTGGTTTTCACTACTGCGCAGCTCACAGAAAAGATCATTAGGATGGATATGTAAATGGTTTAAAACTGTCAAGTGCAACATGTTGCTACTTTGTATTGATTTTTATTCATAAATTTAAACTACAAAAACTATAAATCAATATACTTTTGGTAGATCCAGCTATAATACGCTCATTATTTAAGGAGTATCACAGTTGCAAAGTGTAAGCAAAAGGAAAGAAAAAACGCATAAAGAGACAGTTACATAAGAAATTCTCCTTGGTAGAAAAATAGAAATTCGCCTGAGCCTCCGTGTAAAAGATGGAATAAATAACTTTGAAGAAATTCTCATTGTGTAAAAATTGTGACTAGAAATCTGACCATCAGTTTTACTCAGCCTTTGAACAATAAAGACCAAATGTATCATCCTTATGTATGTTGAGAGAAAAGCACCAACTCTTAGCTCCACAACTGCAGTTATTCAGTTTGGCATTGTTTCCTTTTAATGAAACAAATGGATACTTCTATTCTAAAGGCCAAGCAGAAAAAACTAACATATCGAAAAGGTCAATTTGCATAAAATCCTTTTTTTTTTTGTGCTGAGTATGTCTTTAAGTAGCAGGACCATGAGTAAAAAATCCGATTGAAATGAAACAAATTTCTGCAATAAACTTACATGCGTATGACTACAGTGTTCCAGAGTTAGAACAGGCTGCAGTATTCCAGATTGCATTGTTTAGCAATAAACTTAGATGCAATATTGCTCCAGAATTTAAGATTTAAGTTTGTTCTGTAACAAACTTGGTTGTGATAGGCTGCAGTATTCCAGACTGAATACACTTCTTTACTTGCATTATGGCTGCAGTATTCCAGATTTTATTTTCTTTTGCAAAAACATTTTGCTGAACTACAGGGGCAGTATTCCATTGAATATTGTTATGCAATGAACTTCGTTGCAATATGGCTACGGTGATCCAGATTTATATTTATTCTGCAATAAACTCATTTGTAATAGGCTGCAGCATTGTAGACTAAGCTCACTTCTTTAATTGCAATACGGCTGCAGTATTGTGCAAAAACATTCTGATGAAATAGGGCTACAGTATTCCAATGAATATTTTTCTGGAATAAATTTGGTTGTTTTATGGCTGCAGTATTCCAGATTTAATTTTGTTTTGCAACAAACTTGTTTGTAATAGGCTGCAGTATTCTGGATTTTATTTTGTTCTACAAAAATATTTCATTGCAATACGGCTGCAGTATTCCATTGAAAATCGCTCTGCAATAAACTCGGTTGGAAAAGGCTGTAGTGTTCCAGGTTGCATTGTTCTGCTATTAGTTTGGTTGCAATATGGCACGATATTCCACATTTACTTTTTCTCTGTAAATACAATCCTTTGCAATATGGCTGCAGTATTCCATTGAATATTTTTTTTTGTGCAAATTACTTGATTTTAATATGGCTGCCTTGTTCCATTGAATTTTGTTCTGCAAAAAACTTATAACAATATAGTTTAGTATTCCTGGGCTGATGTTTAAGAACTACAACTTTGAGCATCAAATAGCATGAAACATGGAATCCCTTCAGGGGCAAGTCCTTCAATATTAATTTTGCACTTACAAACACAAAACAATACTTCTGGCAAAATGCTCAGAAAATCCAACCCCTTCATTATTGTCTTTTTCGAAATTCATTTTAAAGTATCTGGTTTCTCACTGTTCAGAATTTTTCTTGATCTATGAACAATTTTCCCTCTATTGGTCATATTAGTCTTTATTAAAAAAAATAAATAAAGTGAAAAAAACATTATATTCCTAGTGATAAACTGCAAAGCCATTGTAAATAACAGAATTTAAATAACAATTTGAGATGAATAAAGGCAAAGGAATAATCTTTACTTTTCTCTTTTCACAAGAATGGTACCTGGCATTGGCAAAATAAAAAGTGGATAAACAACTACTATAAACAGATAAGAAAACAGAATAATTAACATTTTGACCCAACTCAATAGTCACATAATGAGAACGTAAAGCATGTCCAGTATTATATTGGCCTAAAATAAAGGCTTTGTAAGAAAAACCATCAACATTTTGAGAGAAGATATTACATAGTCTTTACAAAGATTGTAAACATAAACAATTGTTTAACAGAATAATTTTATATTTCACAAATAGAGAGCCCTATTCAAAATTAAATAACTGCAATAAATTTGAAAATAATTCTTAAGTTGTTATCTGAAAAAAAAAAAAAAGCCTACATGAAGGCAATCTCGTTGAAAGTTGATATAAAGTGAATTACTAGACTGTGTTGATCTTTGTAACATCTTTGAATATTACATAAAAACAACAATAATCAGCACCAAATATCAAAACTCAGGGGCATTACTCCAGAGACTTGTTGATTGCAGGAAACGGTGAAGGTTTTTCATTGCTGCATTTCGCACAAGTGGTTGTCAAAAGCAATAAGTAGAAAGGAAAAAACAAAAGCTATAGTTGAGTCTTGTCATTTGAGAAGCCGAAGTCTACCTTGGAACTGGGTAGACCTCCTAACTCACTAGCAAAGTGCCATGCCTGGGTGGGTAGATCCTTGACGCAGTCAGCTATGATCAGGGCAAGGTCACCTTGAACACTGTCCAGGCACAAGCTACTGTCGTGGTGCACAATCTTCAGGCCTTTACGATACCATTTCTAAAATGGGAAGCGGAAGTAATAAAAGAAAAATTTTTTAAGAAAATGAATGCTGCTTAAGATTAGTAATTCTAAATGAAAAATAAATTTTGAGAAGCAATTTTGAGGATTATAAAAAATTAAACAAAGAGGAAGCAAGCAAAAAATTTAATAATGGCAGCCATCAGAGCAGATAGGTGATTTGCCTTAAGACCAAACCTAATGACTCAGATATCACATATAATACTTAAAAAAAAAAAAAAAGATTTAAAAGTTTCTTTTTCCATCTAGAAAATTGCATTTACACACTTTTGAATGTTTAACTCTCGACAGTGAATCAATAAATCTGCATCTGGTTGTCAAGATTTCATAGCTTGTGGGATGCACCTTCAGAATAAACAGATGGTTTATGGTGTTCAAAATCACTCACTTTTACTGGTTACAACTCAAGCTGGAGGCTGGTTACAAAAATCACAAATATATACAGAAACGGCTGATAGAAGAGAAAACCTAATCAAAACAAATTATTCATCATCCCACCTGGCTGGTAAAATCTTGGCAGAACTGAACCACAACATAGCCATGCATATTTATGAGGTCAGAGGACAAACACATTCCATTGGAGACAATCAAGCCTTTTTTTCTCCATGACCATTCCTGACGGATTTAGAGAAAAACTATAAATAGTATCTTAGCTGGAAATACCAAAAACAACAACAATAATGAATATTTGAAAAATAATAATAATAATAATAAAACAGTTGATTTCACTTAGATCGATGATGCTTGTGTCAATCTTCTCTTTCCAGTTGTTGTATTGTCTAGATAGTTCATTGAAGCAGTGCAAAAATATCACCATTAATGACACTTTTCACAAAATTTCACAATCAAAAAAAAATTGTACATAAATTTACACATTAGCTTATTTTTACATCACTGGTGAAAACCAAATCAATGTTCAAGTAAGTCGCAAGCCTCATTTAAGTCATTTAAAATCATTGATAGAGCTATAATAAAAAGTGGATTTTGATTCTGTGTGGAGATTTAAGCATCCATGTAAGAGAGTCAAGAAATTAGTTGAATTGCGGATTACCATTGAGATCAAATAGAAATATTAATGTGAAAAAGTAAAAACTTCCAATGCTTTATAAAAGTAATTTATGGCATGCATTTAGAAGGCCTCCACATTGAGAAGTGAATATTGCTCTTTCCTATGGCTAATGATCATCATCTCAAGTCAATCATGCATAACTGCAACTCGACTAATTTTATAAGACATACACATAATTCTTTGGAAAGCTGAGCCTGTTCCAAATAGACTGAAGTTGTTTGGAAAATTATTGCATATACCAATTGATTCAATCTAAACTAAAGTCAATTCATGCTATTGACAAATGCCTAAAGGTGGCTGTACCTGAGAATTTCTGTCTGCCTTACATGGCCTGAGCTTGGCTATTAGGGGCATCTGACCAGGGTCAAGATCTATACAGTTGTCCGACTGTCTCAGAGATCCATACGCTATCTCCTCAGATACAAGTGGTCTGGGATGTAATGAATCAAAGGTGAAAAGCTTTTAAATTGTTGTGCTTCTATACAAAATAAATTGCTTTTTCATATAGCTACCAACATCAAATGCCTTACATTAAAAGTCATATAATCATTTGAAGTTTTAAAATTCTCTACAAATCATGAAATTTTTTTGTCAGTATTTGTTTGTCCCTCTCTCCCCTCTCTCTTTTTTGTTTTAAATTTTAGGTAATTTTCTCCTGACCTATCTTTCCAAAACCTCTTGACCTTCTCAGAAGCCCTCTCTGTGAGACCATCTGACCCTCTCAGTGACTCTATTTGACCCTCTCTGTGACTCCATCTGACCTCTCAGTGACCCTATTTGACCCTCTCTGTGACTCCATCTGACCCTCTCTGACCCTCTCTGTGTCTCTATCTTACCCTCTCTGTGACTCTATCTGACCCTCTCAAAGACTCTATCGGACACTCTCAGTGACTGTATCTGACCCTCTCAGTGATCCCACAGCAAGCCTCTCGGACTCTGCCCACAATCTTCTCTGCAACTCTCTCTGACTCACTCTTTTGATTGCTCACTGTGTTTTTCTATCATAAGATAAGATCTACGAGTGTAAAGAGAAAACGTACAACAGTTGAGGGTAGATGTTTGTCAGAAACCACTTGAAGCTGTGACATTTGTTTTTTTCCTTTAGTTTCCGAAAACTGCTCAAGCTGGGAAAAAAATATTGTAATTAATTTTTGCATACACTTTTTCTTGTTGTTTGTGATTTCCATTAAAATCAAAACCTTTATGACAGTGAACAGACATTTTAAATATTTCTGCAAAAAAGAATTAACTTGCATAAAAAAAATTATCAGTTTTTTTGTTTTCGCTTTCCAATTAACAAAAGTAAAGCTCTTCAATTGGCAGACATTTATACTTTTTTCAAGTTCACTACAAATACCTGGACTCATCAATAAGCCTTTACAATAGTAGATTTTTTTTCCATATATTCTATATGAGGATCCATACTGTTTTATTTTTTTTTAAATTATCTTGATTATTTTTTCCTTAGAACAATTAATGAGTTATCAAAATATCAAAAAACTGAAATCTTTTTTCCTTTGAGGTTTCCTGGAAAGTTTAAAAAAAAAGAGCTGTTCTGATAAATAGCAGATTGTGCCCTCAGTAAATATACGACTTTGATAGTGCACACGGCTGTTCACCATTGCCAACTTAGTTGCGAGGCTCAGCAGGGCATTGTGTCCCAGTGACCCTGTGACCCTGTTCACCGGGCTGCATGGCGAGGATAATTTAAAATCTTTAGTATAGTGTGATTGACAGACAATTTTCACTAATATATGCACATTTTGGACCTTAAATAAAGTTTTGAAGATGGCAAGGGCTACAAGGAACAAAAATATTTATTTTGACTACCATGCAGTGATTAACTTGTGACAAAAAATGTTTTTATAGAAAATTTAATTTATAAGGTCAAGGTGACACAAATTCAAGAAGACATTGCAAAAACATTAATAACATTAATAATTAATAACTATGGTTTCTTGCTAGGCAGAAATGTAAGAAGAAAAGATTCCTACTTAATATGAAACTGACCTCTAGAGTGGCCCACCTCGCGTTTAACGATAAATTAAATTTAAATTATAATGTTCATGATTTATTTGCAGATGACATCGTAGGTAAGAGAATCCAGAAATGCATATGACCTCAGCAGATTATTATTTCTGTACAAACTAAGAATATCAGAAAACTGCTATCTTGTAGATAGATCTTTTATGTTGTATGCAACAAATTATTAGATCTATGAAAAGCTAACACTTTTTTATAAAAATATCTTGTCTCTCTCTCCCTATTTACAAGCTCTTTATATCTATGTGTCTCTCTCTCTCTCTCTCTCTATTTCTCTGACTCTCTTCATCATTCTCTGCCTTCTTTTTTCTCTCTGTCTCTCTCTCTTTCTCTCTCTCTCATTCACCCAATCTGTACGCCTCCCCATTTAACATTTCTTTTTTTTTCCTGTTTGAAACAAAGACAGAAGGTTTAGCAATGTTTTGTTAGTATATGTTTTCCTCCTTTCTTTTACTCGGATAAGTGATTGTAGTTGTTGAGATGTTTGTAAGAAGTAGTACTTAATTGTGCTTTAAGATTGACTAGCTTCGTTTTTCATGGCGTTGATTGTGTGTGTGTGTGTTTTTTCTATTGACGAGTCTACATGTTCCCACCCACCCTATTCTCCTGAAAAAAATTAAGAGAAGAATCTATGTTTCTGAATACATGTTAGGCAGTGGTGTTTCAAAATATCATATTGTCAAAGAAATTATCCTGCAAAGTTTTTTGTGATTACTGTCACATAATTTTCAAGGTCTAAAAGTTTTTCTCCTTCTCCTGATGGTTTACACACTGAAACCAAGAGGAAATAAAATCATAAAAAATACACGATAGATGGGCTAATTTAGCGCTTTTCATACCTATTACAAAAAATTATAAGCAAAGTGACAACACAAACCGTTTTTCAAAAGTCTGTTTCATGTTTGTGTAAAATTAACAGTTTGATAACCAATGAAGAAACCACTGAAGATCCACAAAATTTTAATCACTAATACCAGCTACAGACAATTGTCAATATATTCACAATGGGATCCGAAATAAATATGATTTTTAGTGCGTCTTGCACAGCAGAAAACGATCTTTCAATTGACACTAGTCTTGACTATGTTAAAAAGTTTGACTTTTGTGAATAAGAGGTTGAAATTTCAACATTTGTGCACTTTTTTCTATTGTACTGCTGTGCCTGGTATACCTAGGCAGGAAGCAACGGATAAGGTCTCCGGCACCTGTCAGATCTAATTACCGCAAATGATAAATCTTGGCCCGGCAGCCATGCGGCTAATGCATAAAGTCTCCTAAGTGTGAAGGTCTTTCTCATTGGTCCCCCGAACTAAGTTACTGCTCTGAGCGTCATAAAAAGGCCCTGAGTGTATGAGCCTATGTCATTATTCAAAAAACAACAAAAAACAAAAACATTTGTATATGTTATAACTTACTCTGACAAAGGCTGCATTCTTGCAGATGGACGAACAGCATAAAAAAATCTTTTGTACTCATCAAGCCAAAGCTCAGCTATTTTCTTTGCTCCTCTGCCAAAGAGTAATGAAAGAAAAAAGTGAATTGTTAGATTCAGCCCATTATTACAAAATATAAAACAGCTAGGGCAATCATTCACACTGAGGCAACATTGATTTGAAAATGTCACTAAGGGGCCAATGACTCATAAATATTAAAATTATATGAAAAGCTTTTAAAATTGCAAACTGTAGCTAGAGAGGAAAGAGATTTTTTTTTACTTGCAAGTTGCATTTCATCATTATTGAGCTAAGATTTAGCTTTGCATCTACCATGTCTGGTTTGTAATAAACAAAGAAACATTAAACTTTACTCATTGCAGGCAAGATGAAATTATCTTTGTAAAAGAGGGACTATGCAAGGTTTGCATATCCTTTAAAAACATTATTAAACAATTGTTGAAGCCTTTTTTATGATAAAGATATGGCACAATTGATTGACCTCAATAAAGATTGTCAGACTGTGATACCACACGGAAGTTAAGTCCACAAGTACCCAAGGAAGGTGGCATTGTCTATTGTCACTGTCAAAAGTATTTTGTGTTATACAGTTATAATATGTTTAAACCA
>BLXT01001930.1:1005820-1017140 GCA_019648995.1 Plakobranchus ocellatus
AAAGAGAGAGAGAGAAAAGCGGAGAGAGAGAGAGAAAGAAAGCGGAGAGAGAGAGAGAGAGAGAGAGAGAGAGAAAGCGGAGAGAGAGAGAGAAAAGGAGGAGGAGATGGAGGGTTGGGGGCGTGGTAAGAAAGGGAGGGTGGCTGCAACAGAATGGATGCTGATGATTTTATTTTTAAAGCAGATTGCTATTTTTTTCCTCATGTTCTGTGAATAACCTAAAAAAAGTAATCTGTATTCTTATAAAGTGATCCTCTTCACGTATTTAGCCAACATGAAGTTTTAAATACTGTTTGTATAAGTTTATTAAAAACTGCTAAGAGAGCCATGCTTTATTTTGATTGCTGTGTAAGCTATGGTGCTTTGATCCAAAACTACTGAAAGCTTGATTTAAACAATTTTGATGGGAGCTGCTGACAAGTAATCAACAAAAATAAAAATTTTATGGGATTAAACTTTTATGGCCTATGGTGCAAAAAATGTGAAAGATTTACTCAGTTTAGAGATATCCCATTAATTTTATTGTTTCAAGGTGAACTTCCAAAACCTTACTGATATAAATTGCTCAAAAAGTATACTATCACAATCACAGTATAACCATAACAAATCCAAAAATTTTAATCTTTAATGCGAAGATAATCTGAAAAGAGTCCAATCTGATGATTTCAAATCATTTTTTAGAACTGATAGTGAGATTCTTATCTTTTCTGCCTTAGCAAGAAAATAATTGTAGAGGTTAGAGACCCTCAGATGGAAACCAAGTTCACAACTTTTAACACAAATTGTGTCTGAGCATCACTAAAAGTGCCAAATGCTGTACATACAGTTTGGGGACACTTTTTATTTTGTTTTAAATGTCGTTCTCCCATATAATTGATGTTTTGTTTGACTTCCCAGTCATTCGTTTGCTTTTTTTTAATTGTAGGAATCTCTTGTTGACTCTTTTAACTGATCTTTTTTTTAAAAATCTTTTTGCTTTTTTTTTCCCTGAAAAATTTTTTTAGGGGTTACCATTTTTAAACATGCATAGTTTCATCATTTTTTTTTACCCGAAATCAATTTGAGACATATCCTTGGAAAGGTAAAGGGACAAAGAATGTATTTGTTACACTTATTTTTCTCAGTTTTAAAATAAGCTTTATGGTTTTGTGTTCATAATATGTCATGAAAAACAGCCCAATGTACATGAAGGCTGTGAGGGTTCATGAGCAGATACTAGTATAGAAAGAGGGGCACTGTGAGCGTTCAATTGTATTTTTCTATCTTTCATTTGATGGCCGCTTATCCTGTGCATGCGCTGTATAAAAATCACAACATTTTGATTCATACAACCTTTACATGCATTCCATTTCTATTGTATCACAAATGTGGCTGCTGCTGATACTTGATGACTTATTACTTGAAATTAATGATGACTCAACGAACCTGAAAGTTGAATCATGAGACTCATGATTTGGCTGATGCAATAAACTCATATTTATTGAAATCTTAATATTAATAGCATAGGGTGTTAATCACTTGGTGACAATACAGAAAGCACAAAAAATACTATCACTAGTTGTGTAATGGATTCCTTGGCCACTTGGTTTTAAAATTTATATCTGTTCAAAATTGTAATATCTTTTCTCTTTGTAACTTACCTGTCTATGATTTGCTTAGTTATCTGCTCCACACGTTCCAGAGCTTTCACTTGTGTGTTTATATCATTTGAGATTTATAGACCTCAAACTGTTGGACATTCTATCATAGCCACATCATCCTATCCTTTATTGAGAAAGTATCACTAGAAATTGTGGTCAAGTTAAAATATTTGCTCATTTCTGGAAATTAACTTTTTTCCTTTTCAGTCGTAATGAGAGCAACACATAATCAAACCATTTTCATATTTTTTACTGAGAAGTCTTTGCATTCCTAAAAAAAAAATTTTTTTTTACAAGAATGAACAAACAAAACCATATTCCTTTGATTGGTTAGTTCTCACTACATACTGTGTCACTAAATTTTACATTAGTGCATCAGTTATTCATTTACATTGCGAAAGACATTGCAAGCGTGGCAAAACTAAGTTAAGATCACAAAAAAATAGTGATGGCCAGCAGAGGAGAGAACGGAGTTCAGAGTAACAGAAAGATGTTATAAAAATGAACCATCAATTTTCTGATGTTATCGAGACTCCTTAATGATTTGATTTTGCATATATCATTTTTGAGGGAAAAAAAATCTTAAAATGTTTACTTTATCATCTCTCTTTTAAGAGCTTATATAAAAATATATTTAAAATCGATATAACTTGCCATATGATAAAGTTATTCTTTTCCATTTTTCCTCATTACAAAACTCACAGAATGAAGGTTTACGCTATTGGTATATCAATAGTTTAAGATATCCAATATTGAGTCTTGTCACTCATTTGCTAATCTTGAGATAGACCCTAATGAATTAGATGGCACAATAATTTTGTATATAACACTTTTCAGATAGAGGAAATATTGAATTTTTCTTTACTTCTTTTCACTGTTTTTATTCAAAGTGATTAACCTCCGATACCTTGGCTCAGAATTAAAACACCTCTATTCAGATTTGATCTTTGCAAACTCAGCCAATGTGGGTCTCTGACTGTATCAGTGGTTTTAAATTTTCAAACCGCAACCTCCAACACACTTGATCTGACGTAGAGGTATTAAGTTTATGGTAATGATGGTTAATATTTTGCAACTTCAAAACAGTTTCTTTTATTATAATAACATTTAGTATGTTAGATGATAGATGTTCCTGTGTTTGATGCTTAGTTTAAAATGATTTTTTAAAGTAAAAAACATATTTCAACTTCTGTGTTTTTCTATTCAGTTTTAAGATTTGTTACTCTTTATAATTGCAGCTTCACAGTAATTACATAACACATTTAACTTTAGTTTAACGTGCTGCAAAATTTGTTTTCTTATAATTATGAAGACAGTTGTGTTTAATAATATTCAAGCATTACTTTTAAAAACTTATTTTTTCAAATAAATAAAATGCTTTGTAAAGCTACATGAGAAGGTGGGATATATCTAGGCAGATGTAATGAATGAAATCCTGATTGCTTCAGTTAGTAGTTTTGATCCATCTTCGTAAACAGTAAACAGTTTAAATACAAATTCGTTGTTGCTTCAAATTATCATAGTAAAAAAAAAAAATAACAACAAAAACATTACATTAAAAATTCTTGTGAAATTCCCAGCTCTAAATAGAACAGTGTGTCTCCAGCCCTGCCCAAAGAATCTCAAGTCTCATTTTAAACATTTTAGTTTCACATATTATTGCAATGGATCTATGTTCAATTAGTCCATTCTAGACCTGCACCAATAATACTGAACTAAAGACATAAAAACACTCTTTGAAAAATACAGTATCCACGTCAGCCAGTGTAGCCAATCTAGTCCTTACAACATGATATTTGTCTTGTAAGAATAACTTTTGTAAATAAAAAATATGTGTGGAACGTTATGAAAATGGAGGTGGCATCTCCGTTCTGTAGGGGTATAGATAAGGTGTGGTAAATCTAGTCTGTGAAATAATACTTGATGTGGCAAACAAAGTCCTTTTGGTATCAAATTCTTGATCTGACCCAAAACTGCACTGTAAACTCAATTGGAGTATAACAATTCTGCGAGATTTTGTATGTCTTACATCTTTGTTCAGAAAGCATTTTAAAGAAGAAACAATAACTAACTTTGGATTTTTTACCCTCCAAAAAGTTCATTGTGGCATCTAATCCGCAAAAACCGGTCTCAAGATATGTGTTTTTATGTTGTAAGGTTAACAATAAACAGCTATCTTCAATGGTTGAGGAATTTTGTTTTTGTTTTTTTTGTTTTTTTTAAATATTTTAGTATAATCATATTAATATGCTTTTATACACATCTGATATAAAAACAAACAAAATAGCAAAAATGTTTTTCAAGGTCTCTTCCAAGAGTTTTTAAAGGCACAGTGTGTTTGGTCATCTTGGAAAAAGTGAGCGTCGTCAATAAAGGGACGTAACAGCGAAAATCTACTTACGTTGTCTTTTTTTAGTTGTTATCCACCTTGCCCCTTAAGATGACAGCTTTAACGCTTTGTAGTATGGCAATTGGGGAATAAGATAAGATCTTTCAGTAGATTTGGACCTAGATCTGAGAATGGAAGGCTTTGTTGCAGTGAGAATGCTAACAGTTGTCTGATCTATCTCTCTGGTGAAAGAGGATTAAGATCAGAAAAGACTGGGACGAACCATACATTGTAGTCCATGCATATACAATATTGTAAATGGGAGAATTCCTTGTACTTCTATGGCCACAAAAAATGGTCCCCATTTAAAAACATACGACTTGCATTTTAATTGTCTTGATTGCTATTGATTACCCGCTCTTTGCATTTCCATTCTAAGATATAATCGCTTGTTGCAAACGAATGCAATAAAACAAGTCACTGATCTTCACCGACATAGTATATTTAAAAAAAAAATGAAATATTCTTTTTAAGTCCTTATTTCGAGACATTAAATGGAAATAGTAGTCACGTTAGTAAAACTTAAAATAAAAATTCTAGAGCTAAATTTGCAAAGAAAGCTTGGGGAAGAATGGACTGGTCCCATTTCATTAAAGGACTTAGTTTTGGTGATTCCCTCTTCGTTCACTATAAGCCTATGGGCAATCCTTAACTGTTCTCTGCAGATAAGAAATGTGGAAACTAGCTTTCTTCAAGTTAGAAATTAATTTAAAAAGAAATTTTTTAAAAGCTGTTTTTAAAAAGAAAGGAACTTTTTACTGTTGCACGGCCATGCCCAAGTTACGCTTGCCCTTGATGGAAAGAGACCTAGTCTCATGAATAGAAATTAGCGTCGTCAATCGCTGGTTGTTACACACAGTTTAACTCATACGATGCGTGGATTTTCCCTCTCATAGACAGTGTGTGTGATCCCCCATCTACTTAACATGTTCGAGTCTAATCGCAGTAAATTGCCATGATCTCTCTTGTTGCTATTTCTCCCTGACTGTCTGTCTGTGTATGTCTCTCTCTCTCTCTCTGTCTCTCTCTCTCTCTCTCTCTCTCTCTCTTTCTCCCTCTCTGTCTTTCTCTGTGCCTGTCCTGAGATCTGCAGGGACCCTTCTGTCGCGGGTTCGAGCCCCGCCACCGCCGGCATACTGGCCTGGCGGAATGCCTGAAATTCTGAGATACCTTGTTTTTATAAAGTTATTTATTCGCAAAAACCAAAAGAAAAACCTTTTCTTGGGGGGAATCTCTGTCCATCCATCTCTCTGTCTGTCTCTCTATTTCCATCGCCCTCCTCCCCCCACCCCCTTCCCCGCACGATTTTATTTTGCCTTTTTGTGTATAATGTGCACGTGTGGGCTGATTGCTCTGGTGCGAGAATATACATTCAATTAAAAAGAAAAGAATAATAATAAAGAGATGACATTTTTGCTACGGAGTTTGGCTTGAGGAACAGTACCGGCATACAGCATGCTTTATACATTATACCTTGCGGTCTTTAGTATGCAGAGTATAGAATAGTTCACCCTAGGACTGCTTTACTCGTAGTTTCTGTTCTTCATCGTAGTTGTATCACCTTATTGTTGTGGCTGCGTTGTTATTATTGTTGTTATTTTTGTAATTGTTATTATCATCATCATCATCACCACCATCATCATCATCATCATCATCATCATCATCATCATCATCATCATCATCATCATCATCATCATCATCAATCATCATCATGATTATTATTATTATTATTATTATTATTATTATTATTATTATTATTATTATTATTATTATTGTTTTTTTTTGCCTCGTGATCACATCATCATCATCATAACCACTTTTATCCTTATCATTATCATCATCACAATTATCTCTTTTGCTGCTGTATTATTCACTACTGAAAAAGCCTATTGCCGTGTTTGTACAATATAGAAAACGCGGAGGCTGAATTAACATAACGCTGTGCTGAGAGAGAGAAGATAAAGAATGTTAAAAATGTGGAACCAAGGTTCGCTCATTAAAAATAAATTAAAAAAAACTCCTCTGCTCTTTAAATTGAAAATTGAAAAGAAAAAAAAAACGTTTTTCATTTGTCACAGCCTTTGATCTACACCTAACACTTGAGATCAAACAGACTTTCCTTGTCCGTTGTATTTTTTTCCCGTCTCAAAAATAAATTGCTCGCCTGGTCTTAACGAGCCCACACCTGAATCAAACCGATTAGGTATTCTAGTCATGCCTCCTCCTGGCCTGGCCCCACAGCTTTGGTGTGTGACAGCAAACCGGAATGGTTTTGACGATCCAGGCCTGATCTACAGCGGCTCTTGACTTTTGTTCTGCAGGCAGCATCTTCAATCTTGCTCTATCATAGAGTCCTTGTTTCCCTTAAAGCGCTATAGCATTTTCCATCTTGCACAATGACATGGCCCGTCATGCCCCTAAAGTGCAATGGATTTTTTCCATCTTGCACAATGGCATGGCCCAACATGCCCTAAAATGCAATAGATTTTTTCCATCTTGCACAAGGCATGGCCCATCATGCCCCTAAAGTCCAATGGATTTTTTCCATCTTGCACAATGGCATGGCCCAACATGCCCTAAAGTGCAATGGGTTTTTTCCATCTTGCACAATGCCATAGCCCATAATGCCCCAAAAGTGCAATGGATTTTTTCCATCTTGCACAATGGCATGGCCCATCATGCTCCTAAAGTGCAGTGGATTTTTTCCATCTTGCACAATGCCATAGCCCATAATGCTCCTAAAGTGCAATGGATTTTTTCCATCTTGCACAATGGCATGGCCCATCATGCCCCTAAAGTGCAATGGATTTTTCCATCTTGCACAATGGTGTTTTCAAACAGTTGCCTCCAGTATAGTCACTGATATATTTCAGAACGTTTGCGGAGTGCAAGGAAAATCTAAATGGTTAACGGCTTGTTTAACCACACTGTACAGGTTTTGTGGATATCAACATAATAATAACTATTTTAAAACTATTGTATGGCATTTTCTCCAGCTACCCGCGCGCCTTGAAGGTCCAGAAAGGCATTTTTCCGTGTATTCCCTTCTTGGTTTTTTTTTATGGTTTGGTTTTTTGTTTTTGTATCCAGCCAGTCCACAACAAGGTGATCTCAGGCTTTCAGGCCCTCCGTCAGGCCAGGGCGCCGGTGGCTGGTTTTTTTTTTTAGTGTGTGTACTAACTGAACTTGAAGGTTCATAAAGAACTGTTAAAAGTTTTCTTACCTCGCTATTGAAGTACATTTACCAGCTGTGAACTGCGACAATTGGGATTCGGAAAATGATAGGTCAAAATGGTTTGTCGGTCTCTTTGCTTCAATTATATGAATATAAGTATGGTTTAGCCTTACCAATAATGTCTTAGCCTACATTGATTGGGATGCTTGTCTAGCTATTGCCCATAGCAATTTGTCTATATACTAAGCTGTCTAGCCTGCTAACCTAGCATCTGTATTAATTTGAAGCTTTAAGGCTACCTGCCTAATTAGTTTGCCTACATATGTAACTTTCTTTGCATTATCTGGTAATTCATCAATATATATATACCCACCACATTTCCCCATCAAACCCCTACACAGTCACACTCACACCCACACACACCTTCTTTTCACACTGATTTCTCTCTCTCCTTCCTTCTTCTATCTATCTCTGTCCTCAACCTCTCCCTCCTCTCTCTCTCTCTCTCTCTCTCTCTCTCTCTCTCTCTCTCTTTCTGATATGTCTTCCAAGATTTTCTGCCTGAATCTTTCTCTTTTCCAGTCGCCTAATCTCCCCTGGCTAAGGCCTAGATCCAGAGGAACTTGTTTCTGATTAATTATTTTACCGCATACGCAATCTGTCTCCTGAACCTTGGCTTGATTTTCCGGCAACGGAGCGAAACTTTTTGCGCCCTAGCAGGTCCGAAAGCAGCGACCGCGCAAAACAACTGACGGGGGGCGTGAAAGGTCTCAACCGGAACTAATCCATTGTGAACTGGAGGGATGGTGCATTATGGGAAAGCTCTTTTAAAAACACATTAAAGCATGTGTATGTTGTTTGGAGTGAGGAGGAAAACGAAAAAAAAAAAAGAGAGCGAAGCTTACGTTAAAGGGCGGTTCCCTCTCTGCTTGTATACAAGGAGTGAATGGGATGTCATGGTAGTAATCAATTAGCGGTGCCGGCACTTGAAACACGGAAAGGAGGTTTTGTCGTGAAGTGCGCGGCGGGGCTCTGTCTAGAAAAGATCTGCTTTGCCCTCGGATAAAAGTCAGATTGAAATACTAGGGAAGGGGCAGTTTTGTTTATCATGTTTTTTCACAGGAACATTAGGTCAAAGTGATTGAATAGAGTGGAGAAAAAAAGCATCTTAATGTACAAATTTCGTACGTTATATCTAACGGAACCGTCAACAAACATACTCGTTTCTTGTCCTATCATGCAAGTCAGTGATTAATAACGAAAAAAATTGCGATTTCGACTTACTTTCTCCAGAAATGAGTTCTGTCTGGCAAGGCGGTGGGTGCCGGCGAGGGTGCGGGTTCGAATCCTACTCAGACATAATTATTGTAATTTTCTCTCGTCTTCTGTCTTGTCTTGTCTCTTGTCTTGTCTTTTCTGTTGCTAGGTCTAAGTGAGTGAACGTCTTCTTCATTTCTTTATTCTATATATTTGTGTCGTTCACATTGTATCTCTAGTAGATCCTTAGATCTAGCTTTGTGGTCTTGGCTTCCTGTGTGGATAACCTTTCTTTCTAATATTTATATATCTATCTCCAGAAACTGAAAGAAAAGTAATGCATTTTGAGACTTCACATAGACAAAAAACAACGGACATTTTGATTATAGAGTGATACTTTCTAAGGAAAACGCAAGAAATAAGGTCCGTACAAGAAAAATGTGATTATTCATTCTTTTAACAATGTAGGCTTGCAAAAACATGCCCTATTGTCAAATGTTGAGTTGAACCAGCTTGACTTCTGTAACAGTAAGATCGATCACCATCTTTGTGCCTTCTTAAGTCTTTAATGTACAGAACCAAGGCGGTATTGGTGTCAATAGGTCACAGTCTTTTGCTTCGCCCCTCCCTGGCCTGGCTTAAGCAAAAACACCTGCCTTCTCCTTCATTTCCTCCACTCCTCTTCCTCCACGTCTGCTGATTGAGTTGATTTTTCGCATCTCCTGATCTTTATATACAGTTGACGTCTTTTGTTTACTTTCAGGTCTGCCCGGCTTGAGAGACTTAATTTCCGCGTGTTGAGAGCCACAGTTCCGGCAGCAGGACAGGCTAAAGGGATTTGAGAGGTCAGTTCAGTTCCTTGTGCCTGTGTCTGACTATCTGTTGGTTGGTCTCTCCCTTAACCCTCGACATCTATTTCCCCCTCATCTCTCTCTCTCTCCCTCCCTCTCTCCCCCCCCCTCTATCTCTCTCCCTCTCTCTCTCTCTCTCTCTCTCTCTCCATATATTTATGTAATTATACATATCTGCCTGTCCTCTTTCCCTCTATCCCCAGAGTCCTCTCGTCTCTCTCCCTCTTTCTTTCACTCTGGGTCCTTTGTTGTTAATGTGCTCATTTTCTGATACAGCTTAACAACAGGCAAGCTTTCCTCATAAAACATTGTTATCAAGATGGACTAGCGTTCATCACCGTTAAACTCCTACTGCACTTAAGCCTAAAGTGTAAAACTAGAGCACTGAAAAAAAGTACAGTACTGATTTTTAAACGCCTTTTCCCCTGCAGCATTGTAAATGTTGCAATCGGTTTTAACGATAAGGAGTTGCCAGAAGTCACTGTGTGGATTCTTTGTGCAGCTGCAAGTCTTTGATTGTTTTCTTATCAAACAGGGCCACAATGAGGTTTACGGGAGTGGATTAATATTGAGTGACATTTAAAAGTGTTCTGTTTCCATAACATCAGTAGTATATCGTATTACAAAGCACAAGGAGACAGGGAGACATTAATTATAAGTTATATTTAAAAGTGTTCTCTTTACAGACATAACGTCAGTAGTATATCGTATTACAAAACTGACTTTCTTAGCATATCCGTAACAGAGGTGTAGTTTCACTAATAAGACGGTATAAATCATGTGAAAGCACTAGTCTTTGTTAAGATTTCGACATCTTGCATTTGGAGTCATTTTCTCCCTCTCGCCTCCAGTTTATAGTTCAGTTTTCTTTCAGATCGATTAAGAGTGGAGAAGCGGATTTATAAGATATGGTCTTTGCGCATGTAGCCCGTCAACACCCGTCATGTCCCTCTCAGGCTAATGCGTCGTTGGGGGGCTCAAGCTTGTGACGGATATATCCCCGCAGATCTCAGGAGGATAGTCAAAAGGATGGACCAACATCGGAAAAGTGAACACATATACATTTTATGAAGAACGGAAAACTAGACTGCCAAAGAACTTTTAAAAAAAAATATTTTTTTTTTATCATAATTGCAGTTTTTGCTTAAATTGAATGAGTTCAGTTCCATTAAGTAAAACAAGACCTGCATGTCTGACACAACACACTAACACAAACACACATAGAACTGTAAGAAAATTCCTGCTGTATTTTTTAACATCTCCTTTGTGTCCTTCCAGCAGTGATTAGCAAGCTACGTCTCTTAGGTCTCGGCCAAAGTAAGGCGGCGTAGAAAGCAAAGGCAGCAATTGCCTTCAAAAACCGAATGCCAAGAGAAAAAAAAAAAAAGGAAAGTGGCTTTTAGTGCGAGGCATTTTCTGCTTCCAAGGCTTATCTTGGAAACCTTGGATCCTTTTAACTTAAAAAGCGATCAACAATAAAAACTATTGATCGAGATTTCTTTCTTTCTTTTTTTTTTTTTTTTTTCTTCAACCTATCTATATTAAAACAAGCAGTAATATGAAAGATTGAAAAAAATTAAAAAAAAAAAGGACAAAATCAAAAGGATTTGAATCTGATTTAGAATTGTGTTTGATATAGCAAGCAGCTTCAACAACAGCTGTGTTGATCTAGTTCCATTCTCTTGCCTTGTTAACAATTTCATGTTTCACTTTAGTCCTGGAAGATAAGCCTCCTTTTTTTTTTCTTTTTTTTTTTTGGAAATTGCTTTTTTATTCGAAATACAATTTTTTGGCGTACGGTGCACGTTACATAATTGTATTGAACAATCAAAACAATTAGGAAAGAAATTCTCAAGAATGCTTATCGAAATTTGATAAGCGAGAAAGAACGTGAAAGATGGTGAAAGAGAAAAGAAAAAAGAGAAGAAGGGTAGGAGAAAAATAATTGCAAAAGAGGAAGAGAGAGAGAGAGAGGGAGGGAGGGAGAGAGAGAGAGAGAGAGAGAGAG
>BLXT01001932.1:101555-112068 GCA_019648995.1 Plakobranchus ocellatus
AGAGAGAGAGAGAGAGAGAGAGAGAGAGAGAGAAACGTCCAGAGGAATAATGGCTGACGCTGCAAACTTTCCAGTCGACAATAAAGTGAGCTACTGCCCAGGTTTAAACAGCAGTTACTGCTACTTCCTGCTGGGTTTGTAGCCCCTACTAAAATATACAGCATAGAATATAATAACATAATAACATAGAGAGATAGAATTCTATTAAACTTTACAGCTTCTTTGGTTTAGCCTGACATCAAAGAGACGACAATCGGCTACACTGTAAAAGGAAGTAAGGCAGTGAGTGAGGCCCAAGTTAATGAAGGAGGTACTGAAGTCCTGTAGTTCATGATGGTAAAGAGTAAGAGACAGAAAGTCATTATTTTACATCTACAGAACTTAAGATCATGGTCCTATGCCCAGACAAGCTGCTTTATTAATTTCTCTACCTACCTTTCATTTTTATTTTTGTATGGGAAGTTTTAGCATAGCGTAATCGACCGCTAAGCGGACGTTATTTTTTGCTATAACCTTCAACCGTTGTACCTAGCATTGCAATAGCGCGCTAACCGAAACTTGATTAAGCACTCGATTGCCCCGCCAGAAATGCGCATTCAATCCCTCGGTAAAGATTACGTTCTTCAAAGCTAGCTTTGCATGTGCTTAGTTTTACTTTCATTTAATGGACCTGCTAAAACTTTCCAATATTATTATCGCTCTCTAGTCCGATCACTGCTATAAATGCGTCAGTCAGGTTCATGTTGTTTCCTCTCCACGGCACACGGTAGGGATTTTGTTGAGATCTCACCTTAATTACAAATGCACAAACGATGCTTCCGTTTAACTGGAGACATTACAATAACATGCAGGAATAAAAGAAAGATCGCTTCTCTGGGCCACCACAAAGTTTCGCACTAGAGGTGGGCAGCCTTTAAACTGTAATATAATATCTCTGACAAATCGAAAGTAAAACCGACTTCAGGTTTACAAGTAAGTGCCAGTCCTAGCCAAGCATTGGCGAACTACTGTGCATTCCGGATATAGTGACATGGAAGGAACTGTTGCTTTGGTGTCGATAGAAAAGAATGTCGATATAACCAATTGCAAGGCAATAAGAAGAGAAACGCTTAAATTTAATTTGCCTATTATGTGTTATTATTTCACCTCTTCTTTACCTTTGTTTTAATCATGATGTTCATTCTCAGACTGCCTGACTCTACACCTGGTCTTTTTTTTACTGTCAGACCCGCTTTAGTGACCTTGACCTCAGGATAGTCTGACAGTCCATCTCACCCTCTGTCTAGTTTTGTTTGCCCTCGCTGCCACGTCTTCTTTCTTGTTTTTTTCCGACTGTCAATAAAATATTTCACAATAGCTCATAAAAACAAAATCTTTTTTTAAAAGAGCGGACAAACAAACAATTATAATAGCCCAGCAAGATCCAATTATTCGTGTCAAATTCCACAGACTTTCTAAAGGACCTAAATCCACTAAAATAAACCTATTAGTATTATCAATTTTAAATGTTCTCGAAGATGTGGAACGTTTTGAAATGTATTTGCTGAGGGTGAGCACACTATGCCGTCTAGAAAAATTTTGTACTGCCCTAGATCTCTATTTTATCCGTATGTTTTGCCACGGGCATACAAAAAGATTTGGTTTCTCTACTTTGTCGAAAAAATTTATAATAGATTCACACTTTTTTCACCCTCTCTGTCCTGTTTTCCCTCCAACATGGATTTTTTCTCACTGTAAATTTCACACACTATATTTCACATTTGTATGTGTTTCTGTTTGAAGTTGAGCCTCTCTGTCCTGTTTTCCCTCTAGTCCAACATGGATTTTTTCTCACTGTAAATTTCACACACTGTATTTGTGTCTATTTGAACCTCTTTGGCCCATCTTCCATTTAGCATAGTTTTTCTCTCAGCTCACTGTAAATTTCATACACTGTACTTGTGTCTATTTGAACCTCTTTGGCCCATCTTCCATCTACAATGTAGCATAGTTTTTCTCTCAGCTCACTGTAAATTTTATACACTGTATTTGTGTCTCTTGGAGCCCTCCCTGTCCTGTCTTCCCCATCTGGTTGCTTTTCCTTGTCCTTAACGACATGAAGAGTCAGAACTATTTTATTTTGTTCAGGAAAAACTTTTTTTTCTTTTTTTTAAATTTCCAGCGCTTTCTGTCCAATTCAACACCTAATCGTCCCATCACAGGACTCTTTTGCTATGCAGTCTTCACCATAAGATCCGAGCTGTCTCATTTCTGTACTTCACAAACACAAACTTTTTGAATCACTAGAGAACTTGTTAAAACAGCATTGCTGGATTTTCATGTCTTTTATTTAATCACAAAGCACTGTAGCGACATTTACAATACCAAGAGAAGCGAAGACTTTTTAGCACAAAGATTAATCTCTCTCCCTCTCTCTCTCTTTCACACCTGCTGATATCATTAATACCAAAAATAGATCTTCGTCAATATTATGATTCATGCAAACCATAACCTTAAGATTAACAATTAAAAAAAACATTAAACACGAAAATTTAACTTTCCTTTTCAAACTTTTTCCTCCCTTGTAAATTCATTGCACATGTTTATACAATAAAGAAAACAAATATTCAAAGAAAGAAAAAAAAACTTCTCATTGTAGTGTACTGACCTTAGTGGCTTTCGCACCAAATGTGGACCAAAACTGGTTATATATAATATGCATTGTATCCTCCGATTCTCCGTAGCGTATCTATTTTTATTAATGATGTTGAGAATATTATTGTCAAGACATGACTGGTCAAAACTAGAAATGCTCTGAGTAGTTTTTCTCAAGCACCAAAAAAAAGGTAAAGATTGTCACTGAAAGGCCAGGATCAACTGGCTGTGCACTATTTACATGTACAGGTGCGATGAATTAGGTGGACAATGGCTTAACCAATAGGACACCTAAAGATTTAGTGAGAAAAGCTGTGTTCCATTACTGTTCCATGCCTTTTAAGATTCAGCAAAGGCAAAAAGTCAAGGAAAGCAAAGCAAACTACTTTACAATGATAGGACACCTAAAGATTTAGTGAGAAGAGTTGTGTTCCATTACTGTTCCATGCCTTTTAAGATTCAGCAAAGGCAAAAAGTCAAGGAAAGCAAAGCAAACTACATGAACTTTACAATGATAGGAAACCTAAAGATTTAGTGAGAAGAGTTGTGTTCAATTACTGTTCCATGCCTTTTAAGATTCAGCCAAGGCAAAAAGTCATAGTGAGAAGAGTTGTGTTCAATTACTGTTCCATGCCTTTTAAGATTCAGCCAAGGCAAAAAGTCAAAGAAAGCAAAGCAAACTACATGAACTTTACAATGATAGGACACCTAAAGATTTAGTGAGAAGAGTTGTGTTCAATTACTGTTCCATGCCTTTTAAGATTCAGCAAAGGCAAAAAGTCAAAGAAAGCAAAGCAACGCAAAGCATGCCAAGAACAAATCAAAACTCACCCAATGAGTACAGGACTCATTTTGTAATAAGTTTTGTGAAATTTGATACAGGCTTATAAAGAATTGCGGGAAAATTAAAAGGCTTTGTCTGATGCTCAGGTACTATATGTGTTATTACAAACAGGACCAATTTTAGACTGAAAAATGTAATTCAAATCCAATCTTATATAGTGTATCTGGTGTCAAAATTGGAGTGGAGGCAGATAGGTTTTCTACTCTCCACAAAAAAGTCACTCACAAGGTTCAAGATTCGGCTCTCACCTCAATAGTCCAAAATATGACTTGAGCCTGATTGGGCCTGAAGTTAAACCAGTACAATAATTTGCCTTAGACTGTATGCAGCGCAAAGCAATAGAGTTGGGTGACACATCAATCTGACTTTTTGTAACAAAAGCACTTTTTAATCTAACACATCCAAGAGCACAATTTCAAATACAAATGTCAATACATCTAGGGATACACATATTATGTCCATACGTGAAGGGGTGCAGCCAAACTTGTCTTGTATTACGTTTTTTAACATTTGCTGTTCAAATTTCTTTGCCTAAACTTTATAATGGAGTAAACTGGTTAAAGTTAATAGTTATGTTATATCTGTGCCAAGATAAAAAATGTGTATGTGTGTGCTGTTTAAAGAAGTACATAATTACTTGAAATTATTTTTTTTTTAACTTCTAATTGCACCATCCAATACATTTAAACTGGTTCCAACATATATAATGAAAAAGTCATCAAAACCACATTAATCATATCAGAAATTCTAGATAAAGAAAAAAATGCTGGAAAAGTCTAGTAGTAAATATGTACACGAAAATTTGAATACAAAAAATACATAATGTAAAGTATAAAAATGTCATGATTTGTGGAGGAGGGAGGGAGGGAGGGAGAAGGAATGGTGAAAACTGCATTGGGCAATTTTATACAAGGTATGGAGACAAGATATGGGATTTTTATTTGGAAAAAAATTTCAAAGAAGTATGAAAAATATTTTCAATTCTTTTCTTTTTTACTGAATCATTAGGTCTGGTATAATTTGAAAAAGTTGCAATCATAGTGAAATTTAGAGCAACCAATCCAGTGCTGTGGCCAAAGAATCATAAGCAATCATCTCAAAGGGAAGTAATAACGGTAATAAAGCTTTTTAGCAAGTCTCTGCTTCAATTGCATCATCATCTCCCTTTTCAAGGTTATTTTGTGGGGGGGGGGGGGGTTAAGGTGTTTTCCTATTCCAGCTTGCATCAAAGTGTCATGAATGGACAAGTTTAGATTGGAGAGGAAAAAAACCTGAGAAACAAAACAGGTTAGTGACAAGAGTCTGCAAAATAATACAGCTCCAAATACTCATCATAACACAATGGAATATGATATACATATTGGCAAAAGAAATTTTATACAATCACATTAAACATTAGCAAAATATCTTTTATACAATCTCTCGTCAATTTCAAGCAGGGAAAATAAAGAGCATAGACAAACTCTATTGTCTGCAGAGCGGGGGCTGAAAGCCAACATTCTGTAAAGAATTAAATTACTTTCTCCTTTTTTTTTTAAATTTCCCCAGCATTTTTTTTTCCTGCAGATACAAAAACTAGCGATGTTTAACTTTGACCTATAGTTCACCTTTTCCAAAAAGTTTGCTCAAAACCTTAGGGAGTTTATAAAACAAATCTGAAAAACTAATGCAATAAGAAAGACACATAATGTATTGCAATCAGAGATAGTCATAAACCAACTTGGCAACTCATAAATATCTTTAGTCAGGCAAGGTCACGTTTACAAATATCAGTTTGTCTACATTAAAATCTTTCCCCTTAGCCTCCATAGATCGCTTTATCATCATTTTCTGTGAGTTTAACTCTTCATCAGCCTCGAAGCAGCTCTTCATCATCGCTCTCTTCAAAATCATCTTCATCCACCTCTCCACGGATGGCCGAGCGACGACGTTTGACGACAGCCACAATAAATCCAATCAAGATGACCTATGAAGTGAAATGAAGCAAGAGAATTTAGCAAAACCATCGCTTAAGATTAGTTCCCCTAAAGCTAAAGTATCATAGAAACAGCTTGCAGGTAGTCCTAACCAGTAGCGGTTTAAGCAGAAGCACTGAGCAATAGTAATCTATAACAGTTGACAATGGGGTTGAAACTCTTTCAGCCCAGCTTAAAAGATTTACTGAGACTGCAGGGCAGAAAGTCTCTTGATCCTTTATATTGAGTAATCAGTACATCCCAATAGCTTGGTCTTGGTACATGTTACACCCATTTAGATTCTAAGGCATGCATTTTTTTTCTTAGAGCTGCATAGTTGAACCATTTGTTTGTTGCATACATATGGCCTGTCCATTAACTAAAACTTGATCTTAAGCTTTTAGGCCACAATCAACCATACTTGGCATGCTTGGCCTCGAATATGTGATGCAAAGGTTCCTGCCGATTACAGGGCAAATTCTCTAACCACTGCACCAGCAACAGACACATCATATCATCAAAATTTCAATTTGAATCAACAGTTAGAATGTAAGAGAGAATGACTTGCTAGGTGGTGGTTTGGCAGGGCAAATCCGCATTGGAAGAAACTTTTTCACCTCCCAGTTCAATCACAGCATTTGCAAATGTCTGATAATGACAATGGGCTCTCACTAACAAGCCTCACTACACTGTCTCACACAACTCAAATATCAATAAAAACAAACAAACCAACTAGCCATCAACCTAGAAAGCATTGATTGATTCATTATCTCTTATTGGAATCCCAGCTTTATTGAAAATATTTTGAACATGACGGGGAGGGGGAGGAAGGGACATTAGCAACAATCAATTGTGGAAAAAAACGTGTGACGTTAAGGTGTCGATAGGATTGGCAAACTACCCACCGCAAGGAACAGCCATGTCAGGTAGTAGTAGGCAGCGCCAAAAATCCACATATCGTAGAAGAAAGTGACTAGCAAGTACACCATCCTTGTCACTGTGCAGGCCTCTGTGGAGGGTCAAAGGTGAAAGCTGAGCTTCGGAAAGGCTTGGGTTAAGGAGAAAGTCTTATCTCAGATATCTGAGCTTCAGAGAGGCTTGGGTTAAGGAGAGTCTTATATCAAATATCTGAGCTTCAGTGAGGCTTGAGTTAAGGAGAATGTCTTATCTCAGATATCTGAGCTTCAGAGACGCTTGGGTTAAGGAGAAAGTTTTATCTCCAATATTGCAAATCATTAAGAAATTTACAGTTAAATAAAAAAAAAACATCACATTATTTTTTTTCCATTTACATTCATTTTTTATTGTGAAAAAAAAGTATTTTTTATGCTGAATATTTAAAGAATCTACTAAATTAGTATAGGCAGCCTATCGCAGCATTCACTGACTTATAAAATGCCCCCCATTGTGATAATAATAATCTTGAGACCAGTCAAAATGTCTCAGATTTCCCAATTCTACATTGTTTTTTTTCCTTTTCCAGATGATATTCTAAAATCTTATTGAAAAATCAGCATAATCTCTTGGCAAATTTAACCAAAGCATACAAAGGTCAGAGAATGGAAGTTCAGGATACACTGATGATTTAAAATGGTTAACATCAAACTAGTGGTTTGTCAGAACACAGATGATCAGCTTTTGTCCCACTTTATAATGATTTACTCTACAATATGAAGTGCTTGCAAAAAAGAAAATTTTTTTAAACCTTTCACATGAACATAAAAACCACAAGCTCTTTGCATGTATTGAGTTCTATTCATTTCTTTCTTTCATGCGTTTTTCTCAATTAATTCTTGAACTCTATACATTCTGTCTATCAGGACAAACAAAGCGAATGCCATGCCCTGATTTGAAAAAAAAAAAAAATATTTGGGGAGAAAATTAAAATAAAAAATTGTTTTCTAGTTTCAAATGTTTTGCAAAATCATAAAGTAAAAATATAACTGGAGTTCTCACTGTTTGTAAATCAAAGGATAGAAAAAAATCTCCACAGTTTTCCGTACCGAATTTAAAGCTAAATCTTGAGTCACAGATGGTGACCTACCTGGAGGGGTGGCCATGGTACACTCTTTGACATCAGATGTTGTAACATTGGCATCAATCAAGGACTCTGTGACCTGGAGTGACAGCAAAATATTGGAAGTTGTACAGTTTTCTTTAAAGTTACATGCTGTGGTGCGTTTAAAAGCCAGTTCTCATCAACTCATCATTACCACAAGATGGCAAGGCAGTTTACAGGCTTAGGAGACACAAAACAGGTGAAACAAACAAAACATTATACACACAGAAAACCAAAGTAGAACAGGATATCATAATTCAGTAATTATTTATGTTTTTGTTTCTATCTGTCTCCCCAAGTGCTGTAGATTTAAAACCTTTGCTTCTTGATTACCTGCAGCTTCTGAATCTTAAGAGAAATGAAACTTCCTCCAAGACCGTGCTTATCTTAAGCTAAAACATTTTAAAGCCATGCCCAAGCTACACAAACTCACATAATGTTGGCTTCCAAAGGAGGAGTACTGGGGCGTAAGCTCGTACAGAATTACGTTGATGCCCAGCACAATAAACATGAGAATCATGCAGAACATAAGCAAACCTTGAGGGCTTGTACGTCTCGGGCGAATCTTGTACATCTGGAAAACACGGAGAGAAAACAAGAACAGGGATGCCAGTGGCCTCTGACAAAAAAAGCAGGAAACATATATAGCTATAAACAGTTTTCTCTAAGTTGTCCTTTAAGTATGATTGGCTTTTAAATTAAAAAAAAAAAAAAAAAAGGCAAAAAATCGGAAATCCTGTTTAAATCGGAAAACTGGCATCCCTGCAAGAAACAATTATGTGTACATATCAGAGCAATTGATCTATTTTCGGAGACTTTTTGTTTGTTTTTTCAAAATCTCATTTTCATGTGCACATTTATTTGTCTTTAAGACCAATCCAGATCAAATTTTTCACTGTCTGTGTGGCAGTCCAGGAAAGTCATGGTTTTCACACATATCCTAGTTTTGAGTCAAAGGCCTATAAAGCCAAAAATCTTGGTCAGATAAAAAAATTGAGCTTTACGCATTGTCATTATTTCCAACCTCTTTTTTTTTTATTACTTTCCAAATTATCTGTTGCTGAAAGAAATTAATATAGATATGTTATTTCATTTTTTTTCGGGCGTATATCTGCAACACAAACTCACAAATTTCACCTATTAAGTAGATATGTAGACTGTTTATGAAGAGTCATTACAAAGCTCTAAATTTCACCCATGAATTTTCCAGATACACCATGGGATATCCCTGTACTACAAGACTATTTGTGCTTAATGGTGAAAAACATTGAAAGAGGGAGGTATATCAACTAATAATGTATAGATAATAAAAATCTGAAAGTAGTGAAATGATTCGATCTATAATTGAAAAAACAACAACAAAAAATATAATAAAGCTCATAATCTTCTCTGCAAATATTATTAATGACAATACTCATTTTTTTTTAAGTTTTCCCTCTTTCATGAAAACTCACCCTTATCCACAAGAACCAGACGCCAATGTTGCGAATTCCTGACATGGAGCAAAGCACAAAGTAGGCAATAATTCCAACCATCAAAATGTAGTCAAGGGGGAAAGCCTGAACACAAAAAACAAAAAGATTCTTCCATATAAAACTTTATTACACAGCAGAGCATCAATAATTAATTGTAGTCTAGCATCCAGCTTCAAGTTATTTGTGCGATTTAAGCCCAAACTTAACAAAGATTGTCAACCTCTAAAACTATTGTTAAGGACAGAAATTAACAATTTTGACTTCTTTAAAATCTAAATTTATTGGGGTGATATCAATTTTTTTTTTTTTAATTTTATAGTTATGTCCAGGTAAAAAATGTCAATGATTCTAGTGATGTAGAGATCAAAAACTTCTTCAGTTAACCTTTCAGTGAGAAGGAAATGAATGAGCAATGTAGCTAAGGACAGCCAGCCTTGCTTCAATCCCGTTCTCTAAAGAAGTTTTTTTTTTGACTTTCATACATTGAGAAATTCTTTGTTTTTTATCTCACAAGATCTTTATAGACTTCAGATAGCTACTGAAAAGGATAGGATGGCAACTCTTCTCATTTGTGGGGCTTGATGCACAGAATTCTAATGGGCGAAAAGATTGGCTGGTAGATTTTTAATTTAAGCAAAACTTTAAGGAATTATAACAAAATCATTGAATTTTTAGCCTACCTTCTGGCAGTAGACCAAAGCAATGTCTACAGGGTTTGGCAAATGTCTCTTCGGCAGAGCATAGCCCGATTTGTATCCCATACCATGTATGGCTTTGTCAATACTGAAATAGAGAGAAAACAAAAAAAGCCTTTTAGCTGAGAAAAACATTTAATAAAATTAAAATTTACAGTACATAGTATAGAAAATATAAGCATTCTTAATGCAATGCATGGATGGATCATAATATATGAAACTAAGAGCAAAAAATATGCTGCAATAAGCCAACATGAGAGCTGCATCTCATAGCACCTGCTCACTGTGACTGATAACAAGTCAGTGGGTGTGGCCTCACACAAATACATATACGAGATCCAGGGAGCATACAAACCTTCCCAACACTTGATGTTTCATTTAGTCAAGGCGATCTTCACCCTGGAAGTTGAAACAAAGTTTCCTCAAACATTACTGCCTCAAAAGAATTCAAGAAACTTTTGCTTGTTTGTGATTCCTTTTTTTTTTCTTTTGATTCTGCAGCTCTGGAGTAAAACCAAAGGTAGTACAAGTGTAAAGATACTCAGGTTAGCTACTTTTGCATGCACAGCCTACTTGCAGCACCACCCAGCAACATATGTGTATCGTCAGTCAACAACGTCTTTCATCCTTTAAAATATTGTTTGTTTTTTTTCCCCCCAATTATTCATTTCCCTTTCACATCTTTGACTTAAAAATAGAAAAAAAAGTTGATAAATCTGTACAGTGTAATGCAATGAGCATTTGATGCACAATTTCTTTTCTTTCTTTTGATTATCCAACACTCCATAATATAATGATTCTTTGTCACTCTATTCCTTCATAGATCTCTATTTCCCCCTCCCCCCCCCCCC
>BLXT01001935.1:22723-32839 GCA_019648995.1 Plakobranchus ocellatus
CTATCTATCTATCTATCTATCTATCTATCTATCTATCTATCAATCTATCTATCTATCTATCTAATGTATATTCTTACTATCAACGCAAAGTTTTAACAGTAAATAAAATGAGACTCTAGCGAGGTATCTGAAAGGAAGCTTTTAAAAATGTATCTAAGTAAGCTCGTTGTCCTTGACTTAACGAAGCAATATTAAGTTTGTACTTAAAGCGAGGCATTATTATCTGTAGTCTATATTGCCTACTCATGAACAGATACTGTTTTAGCTAAGATGAAAACTTAAAACAACCATCAAGAAAATAGAGGCTATGACAATTGCAAATGTTTTTAATATATTTAGAGTATATAATAGAAGAAGCAATTTCATTGAAGTTAAGAAAAGCTTAGAATGTTATATCGCACAAAAGTAACAATTTATTTTTCAAATCTGATAGCCTTTAGGATTTTAAGATTTAAACATACCGTGCATCAGGTTTGAATGCGCAAAATACTGGTACTTAAAGTTCTGGTTGACGATGTTCTGAGGAATGAAAAGCAATTTGTCTTTCATAGCTGAAATAGCTTCATCTCTCATCTAAGTATTATTCCCGAAATTTATTATAACAAACCAAATACCGTACAGACTTTTCAGTAATTCTTATCTTACGTAAATACCACTAATTTTTTCAACGCGATCATCACCACCTCCACCACAACCACCACCAACATAATCATGATCATCATCATCATTATCATCATCAAAAATAATATTAATAATCATCATCATCATCAACATTATCATTATCATCATCATGATAAACATCATCATCTTCATCAACAATCATCATCATCATCATCATCATCATCATCATCATCATCATCATCATCACGCGGGTGGTATTGATTACTGCCGTAAGTGACATTTTTTTGCGAAAAGCGTTTTTTTGTATATTTGAATCCGCCATCTCCTCCCGCGCATTTCTAGCTGGGTCCTGCTCTCCAAAGTATTCAAATAAAGCTGTAATTTAGGTTTGAAAATAAGCTGTACGTACCCAAGTACAAAAACAGATTTTGAATACTACGGTAAGAGCACTTACAAATCATGGTTATTTCAAAATTGTCATTGATTACCGTTGTATAGTTACTTACGGTTGTATTCAATTGAATTTTGTTTTATGTATTAAAAAGAAATAGTTCAATACTGCCGTAAGTATGCACTTACGGCTCTACTCAATGAGCGATAAGTCCAGACGAACCTGGCGATTGTATTCTTTTAATAGCATTTACAGTGTCATTAGCCTGCGATTATGGACATGACTTTAGTGCTTATAATTTCATAGCGTGATTTTTTAAAATTTAAACATCATTTTTGCTTTTTAAAATATGCATGTATTTACCATGATACACCCTAAGATTATTGGTGACCAGTTTACTCATCTCTTTTGAATGAAAAGTGCCGATACTAAAAGTATCAGGCTTGATCACATTACAAGGATGACCTGTAAACAAGCCTTGTTTAATAATGAGATTTAATATATTTACAATGTTATCTGTGCTATAAATAGGGAACTGGCGTATCTCTTGAAGAATCTAAGAGATTATTTTCAAGTACCATAGACATCTATAGTAATAATGTAATGAAGAGAGACAGAAACATATTCATCCTTGTTTCTACTTATAAGACATGAGTGGACTAGTGTCTGCATACAGCAACACAACACTGACAATTCGCTCTCCAAACATGATTGCATCTTTTATGAGGAATCTTACAGACTCACTGAAATTAGCTGATCATATGGGTCCACCTCTATAAATATATTGAGCCACAAAGCACCTTCATCGGCGAATTTAGAAATGAGAAGCTGTTGGCGTCCATCTGGTTCAGTATGTTGTATGAAGAGTCAGATGAATTAAACTCGTGTATGTCTCTGGACATTCCATAGTGTGACATTGTGTGTCTTCAAACTCAGGGGTATGGCAACACAGAGGATTTGATTTGCGCCTGAAGGCAATGAACCGGTCTAGCCCTAAAGGGGTTTTTAATTACAAAGAGGCACTTGGAAGAGGAATCATATAAATATAATTTTGTAAGGTTACATTTCATACTCAGACAACGTAGAATGTATGATCTACACTGTCCCTATGTCAAAAAGAATAAGTAACTTTAGGATCAGCTGGTAAACATAAGAATTCTTCACCAGATCACTCGGAGGACTCTTTTGGACGAACTGCTCCAGTGGTGTTGATCAACTGATAGTAATAAATAGCTAGAGAACTTATCATTCTCACATCCAGCCATGCGCAGTCATATTTTACTGAAGTAAACAATTCTTCGAGCATGTTGCCTTTAGCTTCCAGAGACACCACGCTTGAGCAAAAAGCGATAGCATCAGTCGAACACCTGAGTATTCAAAGTTATCAAACGCCAGGAGAATCTTGATCATGATTATTAAATTAGAAAAAAAGGTAGATCATTTAAAGACAAGAAGATAAATGAAGGGCGCGAGGAAGATTGCAGATTCCAATGCTTAAGAAAAAGTTCATAGGGAGATTATTCCCGTTGTTTCATATGTTTTTTTGTTGTTTTTTTTTTGTACGATACAAATAGTGCAAAAGCATATTAGAAATCAACTCAACAGCGCGAGATTTCACAAACAAAATTGTCTCTGTAACATTAAATCGATGTACCCGTCTGCAAATTAGAGATTTCAAAAATCTTATTTCTTGATACTCTCTGCATAAGTGAGACTCTATGTTTTGCACATCTTGAGAAAACAGACAAGTCAGGAGAGATTGAACCTGACATGAAAGAAAATCATAATGTCCACCCTACCGAGAGGAAAGTGAAAAAAATAACATGTAATACACGTACGCAGAGCCATTGCTGAACATGTGAGAAGATTGTTTACAGGAAGTTGTTAGAACGTGTCGTTGTGACACGATAGGCATGTCATGCTTATATTTCAATTGTGTGTGTGTGTGGGGGGGGAGGGGGGAGGGGGGGATAAATGAGAGTATACGATTGGTCAATACTTGTGGTTAATCTTGACTACAAAAGTGTACATTCTACTCTTTTTTAGAATGACTTGTTTGTTTAATATTGACCAAATAAGCATTGGCGTTGCATAACTAATGTTTTCTAGAAGCTGTAAGCGGTAGATATAAAAAAGAGCACTGTGCAATTGTTGGGAGAGCTACAGAGGTACTGAGGGATGTCAGAGAGCTTGTAGATCGAAGTAATTAAGTAACTTAAATTGCTCTTCTGAAAGTGTTCTTGATTCAATTAATAAACTTTCTTGTTAAATTTTCTGCAAGATTTGGAGTGCTTTCTGACTCATTTAGTCTATTTAAAAGAACTCAATGTCAGGCCATGTGAAATTAGATTTATAGCTAAAAAGCGCTAAGTCATTTGTAGCAATACGCAAGAGAAAATTCATCAAAATATTGTTCCCAACTGAATATTTTATTCTGAGTTTAATCCAGATTATCTCAAATGATCCGAGGATCGATGCAAATTTTCTGCTGCTTTTGGCAATGATAAAAATCAAAGTTGTCTGAATCATATACGATTACTTGCAAAAGATTGAAGATATTGCAATTTCCTGACCAAATAGATCGCAGAAATCACTGAAGCGTCCTGGAACATCTGGTCAAAAAAGTCAAAAGATGTATAGCAGAGGACAAAGACATCATCATAAAACAGCAGTTAAAAGAATGTATATTGCTCACCGCATAAAGTCTTGAAAATAAATTTAAAAGAAAAAGACAAATTACTTCTACCAATGGATGTGGGTGCTTGGATGGTATCTAGGAGTCAAATTAGATACGTTATCTCTAACAGAGAAAATGAACAAGTGATTTTCCTTTATTCTGAAGCCTGCGAAAGACAAAATCGAAATCAGCACACAAAAGCATTGATTTGGGGAATTTGCGATAAATTTGATTTAACAGAAATCAGACGTTCTTTCTGTATCAGTCGAAAAGAGGATGCTGAATTTCACTCTAATTAGAATAAGCTTGCAAAGAAGCTGATAAATCTATGACCTTTTAACTAGCTGCATGCATATCTAGTAAGGCAAAAACCTCCTCCTGCTTGCGAATCGGTATCTATCTTCTCACAAGATTATACATAGTCATATCAATAGCATGGGAGGGCCTAACATACTGAAAATAAGGAAAAGAAAAGAACGAGAGGGGAGATAAGGAAGTGCATGAAAGATGAGAAAGAAAACTGAGAAATAAAGCGAAGAGAAAGAGCTGGAATGAACGGGAGTGGATAGAAAAGTGGAGAGATTGAGAAAGATAAAGAAGGAGAAATAAAGAGGGAAGAGGATGAGGAAGATCTAGAAGAGAGAGAGAGAGAGAGAAAGAGAGAGAGAAGAAACAGAAAGAGAGAGACAGACAGACAGAGACAGATAGACAGACAGAGAGAGACAGAAGCATGGAGAGGCAGAGCCTAGCAGACATAAAGGTTTACTTAACATGTTCCTTTTTATTGGTTAGGTTTCCAATGTCACCAATTTGATGGATTCATGAATGCATTATTCGATTAACATAGCACTTGTGCTTTCTCTTCTTTACTTAGCAAGAAACTTTGCTACAAAGTCGATCGGTATGAACGATACCGTGCCAATAAAAAAAAAAACATTACGATTGTACTTAGCGGTTTGAAAAGGTGCTTTTTTGTTTGTAACGTTCTCTATAAACTATCATGCATAGGAACATTTAAATATGGATCAAATTTCAAGCTAAACTCATATATCCCTTCCTCCATTCCGAACCTTGAATAAAATTTTTTAAAAAAGATAAAACAAACATGCGAGTACGAAAATGCCGAACTAAAAATGGTTCTCCTTGGTATTAAATTTTGCTACTCTGTGCCGTAAGTGCTCTATAGCTATGTATCTATATTTTTGGGACTTGGTGTAAATCGATTTTACAACAGCCGTAAGTGCCCTTACGGTTCTAATCAATGACGAATTTTCTAATCAAAAGCACTGCAAGTGCCCTTACGGCAATAATCAAAATATTTTAGCCACTTCACAATTGCTGTATGTCCTATAACTCAGAAACCAATGAAGATTATCGAAAAATGTTCTATAGAAAAAGAAAGATACATTGAAAAACAGCTTTCATTCCGATTTAGAAGAGAATTGGTTAAGAATTGTCGAAATGGGACAGTTTTTTCATCCTCCTGAAAAATGTTCCCAATGGCGCTTACGGCAGTAATCAATACCATCCGCGATCATCATATCACAGTGGACATCATCAACTTCACCAGCAAAAGTTATTTTGACCAAAAGTTACACGATCATCATAATTGCCAATATCACCCTCATAATCGTTAACACTATATTCTACTTTATCATCACCATCATCTTCTCTACTCTTGTTCATCATTAAAGTCATTACCATCAATCCCTTCACACCATCACTGTCATCATTATCACTGACACTTTTATTTTCATATGAACTTAACCTGGCTCCACAGACCAGTCTAAAACTCACTATACTCTCCCTCTCTCTCTCTCTAGCTCTCTCTCTCTCTCTCTCTCTCTCTCTCTCTCTTCTCGCTCTCTCTCTCTCTCCCCTTTTTTTCATACACAAACACACACTGCCACCTATTTCTCGCTCAGAACAAAAACAAGCAACATTTATTTAAAAAAAAAAAAAACAGGAGAAACTACAATCATGAAAAAAGTTTAATACACTCACCTCGCACCCCAACCTTACGTGAAGCGTCCAGTCTGTGAGAATCCTCATGCAGGACTTTGCCATCGAGTAGTTATCTACAGCCAAAGCTTTGGTCAGTATCCGTCTCTCACGACAGAGAGAGTTGAGTATAAACAGGCAACTCAGCTGTAGACCACGTGGTGAAGGAGCCATCAGTTCCTGAACAGCCAATGGCAAGATACCTTCCTGGACAAAACGTTGGGCAGCAGGTTCTGGAATTGATGTGCCAGATAAAAACGTAAGGCAGTTTAGGGGAAAAAAGTAAGGATCATTTTAATTTTGTGAAAAGGAAAAACATACATGTCCGATCTTTAAATTAAAAAGGTGCATTATAAAGGATCTGATGATATTCTTAGGATGATAAAAGAACATATTATAAAAAACCACTTTCCAAAAAGTTCTAGATCTATATCTCACACGGATGACAATTTAGTTCTTCAAAAATAGACGATAGGGCTTAAATAATTTAAGATATTGTTGAAATAAAGAGACTAGTTTATTATCTTGAAGTATTAGCAAATTCATATTGATAAGAAATAAATGATCTTGAAAAATCGTAAAGCACTATTAAGTGCAATCTAACAATAGGCCTAAACCCCACTGCGTTCACAAATTCAGGATTCGGTCTTCAATTCTACACTATAATCTCCATTGCACTGACTGTAACTCGTGCTATATGCATATCTTCAACACAAGCGATCCAATTCTCTTTTACTGTCTCAACATCTCATATGTGTATACATACAGTGGCTTTAACTTCCAGAAAATGAGAGAACATCTTGAAAATTACATACCATGTAAAAAGGAAAAAAAAGAATGTGACGGAATATAAAACGAAAAAAAAAAAACAAAACTCATACATGTCTTGTTAACATAATGCCAGTCTTTTAATAAACTTAAGAAATAACAGGACTAAGGCCAACTGTTACATGCTAAAAATATTAACTTATCAGAACACATCACAAAGCATTGGCCTAGAGTACAATTTTATTGCGCGAATAATAGATCCAGACTCGAGAGAAGGCTAGAGAGAACTAAATGCGTTCGCTTCGATTGATTAGTGTGTGCGCAAATATTCTAGGAATTTCCGGATCAAATTTGTTTCGCTTGTTAAAGAAGCATTTAGAATGTTGTCCAACTTGGCCGAGATGTGCTAAGCTAGATCTACAATTTGCCACAGTCCAAAACACCTTTTTGAAGATTTCAGCTTGCGTGATTCTAGACTTTCATCACTACTTGACCGACATTAAATTTTCCCTTATGATCGTATTACCTGAGATGGGCGGTGAAATTACTTAATATCGTCACGTTGCTAACATTTTGGCGTAAGTCATTTTTGCAAGTTTTGAGATAATCGAAAAAAACTGTCATTGTCATGAACAAAGTGACTTTGTTGTTCTATAGTTACTGTAGATATCAGATTTAACATTGTGTATAATGTTCAGTACGGTTTTCTCACGAGACATTAAAATTATGGGATAGAGAGGACTTACGCCATTTTGTAACTAGGCATTATGACTTACGCCATTTTGTAAATGACTTACGCCATTTTGCACCAGGGCATTATGACTTGCGCCATTTCGGAAATGACTTAGGCCAGAGTGTTAGACCATTTGACACATCTTATTGATGAAGGCTCCTTCACACTTCGCTACTGTAATTAACTTTAGATATTTTATTCAGAAATCTAGCGATTTTGTTTGTTTTGAAGGTTATTCTCCCAAACATATCAATGCACATTTTACCCCTCCTGATTTGTTTTTGGCAGCGTTTACCATTTTGTAGACCTACCGATGGCACGGTCAAAGGGCAGTTAAACTTAATTATATAGAAAACAAAATAATTTACAATTTAAACCTGCTTTTTAAGAAGCACAATTCAGGCGATAGGCATATCTAGCAGTTTTGCTATTGGAGGATGACATACAGTAGAATCTGTATAAACCAAAATGTTGGGTACTGTCATTTTCACTCAGTTTATTGGGATGAACATTGGCAATCTTTTGAATTTGTTTTAAGCAGGTATTTTGGTTCATCAATATTCGGTTTAAAGAAAATTCACTGTATTGGTTTATTAACGACCGTATCGGGTTTATGAAATCCATTCAGCTGGAATTGATGCCTTGATTATGGTGATTTCGTATCCATTATTCCATTCAAGCCTACTGCTACAAGATGTTATATTTCTTTTGCATATTTTTCATTTCGAAGGATTTTAGTTCTGACAAGAGTGCTCACTATGCGCGAATCGTATGAGTTATTGCATGGTGCGAATTAGCATAACTTCCTCTCATAATTAGAGGTTTAGAAAAATAAATAATAGGCAGTCTTTATCCTATTTTGTTCATGCGGAATTCATAGGATTCGCTCATATAGGAAAGGCTGCAGAATAATTTCTCAAATATTCTACCCAGTGTCTAAAGATTACATTAACAATAAAAACAAGTCAGTAAGTGGAGAGAAGTTTGATTGGAAGAACGGTTGAAATTATATGCCGTCCGTTTTGTGCATATGCACAAAACGAAACACAACATCCTTGCTCACATAAAGAACTCAACAGGAACGAAACAATCAGAAAAATACCAAGAATGGGTTTTAGGAAGAGAATATGTAACGAGCACTATAAGAATAGACAATAGACCATTAAAATGCTGTAGTGTACTGTACTGCCAACAGAATCTTAAATCTGTCATGAATTCAAAACCATGCAGCAAAACTAATCCAAAATTAAAAGAAGAAAAGAAGAATGATTATGTCATATCCCTGCTGAAGTCGTTACACTGATCACTAATATAAGAAACAATGGACAATAAGGTGTCTACCATAGTCTTTAAAGTTTGAATACTTTAACACCCAAATATTTGCAAAGTATTTTTCCATTACACTAGAAACTACTCATGTCGAAGTTTATGTAAATACATAGAGTTTACCATTGTTGAACACAATTCCAATTATTGCCGATTATATTTTCAGCGCTTTAAGATTTTTAAGTTAAAAGCGTTATAAAAATGCAATATATTATTATTATTATTATTATTATTATTATTATTATTATTATTATTATTATTATTATTATTATTATTATCATCATCATTATTATAATCATTATTATTATTATTATTATTATTATTATTATTATTATTATTATTATTATTATTATTATTAATGTATCAAATGTTCTCCACCTCAAACTGAGATAACTAGAACAATGTCTCAATTTTAAGCAGTAATGATTGTGGTCATGCAAAACAAATGCAGAGATATTTACAAGTGTGGAAGAGTGGAGTAAAAATCAAATGCATGATGTGGAACAATATTCCTGAATGAGAGAAGATCCTTGCAGTGATATTAAGTTTTTCCTCATACAGTGAAACCCATTCTTTGGATTCAGGAGAAATCCTGCAGTGCAAGGGAGATCTGCAAATGGATCAGTCTTATCCAGTTTGTACTTTATGGTTAACACCTTATAATGATCTAAAAAAACACTGATAGACACAGGCATCTGACACATTTGGGTCAATAGTCTTCCTACAAGGTCTTATTGAATTCTGATGCTATTCTCTTGGTTCATTGAAGTGAACTTCTTTCACATGGCATGGAAAGGGTGTTTGCCTTGCCATCTGGATTGCTATTAAGTAGTCTTGAGAGTTGAAAAAGTCGCAAAATTTTACTTTTCTCTCAATGACACTGTGTAACTTTTTCCAGAGCAAGTTGTGCAAACGCATTAGAGACATAAGAACACTTGTTCTGGTAACCAAAACCATCCCTGTAAATAATTGGGTGCTTAAACTGTTGGTTTGCCTCCAAATACTGTGTGAAGTGGGAGTGGTGTAAGCAAACACAGAGCTGGAATGTTTCAACAAATATGTAATTGTATGCATGCTTTGTCTTCCGATCAAATAAGACCATATTATGGATAGTTAACTTAGTTTTATAATACGGCCCGCTAGCTTGAGTCTTAGGGCAGGACAAGGCAGACTGCAGATCCATCGATTATACAGAAATGTTAGGAGCAGAGTTAGTCTTATCCTTTCCGTTTTCAGTTTGCGCCAAGACCTTTTTTGCCATGTGCATCACAAAGAGCTCATTAGACACATGCCTTAACTTTGCAGAAATGCAAAAATTACACTGATCTTTGCGAGGAACAAATACTGAAATTTTCAGACGTTTGAATGTCTATGAAAAAAACTGAATACCTACTAAACGCTTGCTAGTTTCTGTGCAGGCAGCAAGATAGTCTCCATGTAGTTGGGACAAAGATCTTCCAGGAATGTAATGCCTTCGAAAGAAGCTTGCTTCCTACAAGTGTGAAGGGGCACTTTGTATTTTATTCAGCCAGCTTTCAAGAAAATGCGATACGCATTTGGTTCTATCCGATAAAGCTACTGTGCTGTTACTTCGGAGCA
>BLXT01001935.1:107913-122518 GCA_019648995.1 Plakobranchus ocellatus
TCTCTCTCTCTCTCTCTCTCTCTCTCTCTCTCTCTCTCCAAGTACTTTTAAAAAATCCCTAAATTTCTGAAAAACTCTCTCTCTCTCCCTCTCTTTCTGTCTTTCTCTCTCTCTCTCTCTCTCTCTCTCTCTCCTCTGCAAGTATTTTTTTTTTAATCCCAAAATTTCTTGAAAGTATTTTGTGCAATTATAAATGGATTTCTCATCTGATCTTTGGTGACTTGAAAAGTTAGATTTAAAAAACAAAGGACTACTCTCTTTTTTCCTTATCTTCTTATAATGGAGCTAAGCTCAAACATGTAATGCCTATGCAAATTTTCGCGGGGCGTCAATAGAATCCACAAAAATATAGATATGTTACTCTAGGTCATACCATCTTGAGTGGTTATATTTTAAAATCCCGAAGTTGTTCTACGGATGTTCAAAACGACATTTTATAACTCTATTTAAACCTTATGAGGTGGCGAAACGAAATATAATGTCGGCAGACATAATGACAATAATGTTTCAGAACTTTGTACGCCACAAATAATTAAACATTTGGTTTGCAACTTTTGTTTTCTTGAGAATATCTTTAAGTAAAATAATAAAAACCAGCAATGGATTTGGCTAGTAAATATTGTAAGAGAGAAAAGATAGTAAAAATCTTGCTTTGTCACCTACTTATCCTGAAAAAAATGTCACTGCTTTACTTGCAGAGGTTTTCTCAGAGTTTATGGGCAAGATGTTCACGTCTATAATTGCACGTTGTTGTTTATAATTTTTTTTTTTATAATTTTTTATGTAATAAATTTATTATCTCAGGGGCATTGGGTGGCACAGTAGATAGTAAGCTCTCTCTGAGGTCTACAGAGGCTCCTCTTCCAACCCATTTTCAAGACTTAAATCGGTCATTGGTTCTTGGGATTTTCAGAGACTATCATGTAGGAGCGGTGGCTCATCTGGAAGGGCAATTGGCTACCAAGTCAGAGGTCCGAGGTTCGAATCCCAGTCCGGCCCAAGTCAACTTTTCATTGCTCCTCTGTGTCCACCCATCACTAAATGAATAGCTAGGTCTCTTAAGAGCCAGCAAAACTAAAGGTGGCGAGAAAAGCAATGGCAAACTACCTCATAAGGCCTGTATGCCAAGAGCAATCAGGACCCTACTCCTAGTTTTTCGAAGCTTGGATTGAGCGTGGGACCCATTTTACCTTAAAGCTGACAGACAAACTAAATCTATTTGTTTTAAGAAAACACTCATACAAAATCACCTTCAGCTATAAGCAATTGTTACAAAATCAGTATAAAATGGGTTTCAAGTTGTATGTTAAACATTTGAAATAATCAATTCAACCTGAAATTCTATATTCTTATATATAAATGAAAAAGAAGACCATAAATTTAATTGTTTGGCCAATGGAAAAAAAAAGAGCTTTTGAGAGAAAACGAAGTATCGAAATTGCTTGTTGAAAATTGATAAAAACAACAGAACAATACCATTTTCACAACATTCAAAGCAAAAGAACATTTTCTTCAAAAGGTGAACCTATATCACATGAAAGATATTGTAAAAAATATAAAAATTTAAAAAAACAAATAAAGGCCTAGGCCTGGAAATAAGATTAGATCTAGATTTTGCCAATTTTCAACTTTTTCTGTCAGATTAAAAATTTCCCATCAAACTTTTAATGCCTTTTTTGTTTGTTTTTTTTTTTTAATTTAGCGCTCAAAGTTAAGGAACGTTATTATAATTGCTTTCGTTTCCTGTATGCAGTTAAAGATGAAGACACTGAGATGATAGATCATTAGAAATTATTCAATTCATAAATTGTTGAGAAATTTCTTTGACTTTTAAAATATGCACGTTTATATTAATTGTCGGCAATATAGCACCTAATCACATACTGGTAGATCTTATTATCGCCTCAAGACATATTTATATACGCGTTACACCATAGGGTTAAGCTCCGTAATAGTAAGATGACGATTTCATTTTGCAAAGTAATAGAACTTAATGTTCATTATATTTTATGAAGAAATAGAATCAAACGCTATCTTTCTTTAATTGTTATAATGTAGATAAGAGGGAATTCAGACCATAACATTTTTTACTCTTAGTAAAATCATAGGTCTCTCACAGAATGAAAGCTATAATTATTTTATGTATATATATAAAGACAGACAGACAGACAGACAGACAGACAGACAGACAGAGAGAAGGAGAGAGTCAGTGAACAGGGAAAGGATCTGAATGAGAAAAATGAAATGACGAATTAGTGTCACAAGAAGAGAGAGACAAGGATAGATAAATATATTTACCCTTCAATATGCCATTTTCATGGGTTTTCTCCCTTTAGTTTATTTTGTGAAAAGCCAATCCACAACAAGGTGATGTCAGACTTTCATGCCCCCCGTCAGGCCAGGGTGTCGGTGGCGGGGCTCGAACACACTGTGACGTAGAATATAATGTTTAAAATCAATGAAAGGTCATATATGTCGTAAGCTTTATATCTTCAAACTGTTGATTTTTATGGAAAGAGAAAAATATAAAGAAAAGAAATAAAAGTTGACATGATTTATAAAATGTAACTGACACAATCATATCTCCAGTAGCAAAAAAAGATAATGCCAGTTTTGGGCCCCATTAAGCCTAAAGGTTATTAATCATAACTTGGAAGTAGAACAAATGGACATCGGTGGCATAGTAGATAGCGCATCCAGCCAATCTGTTTTGGACTTGAGTTGTGCCTATTTTTGATGTTTTGATGCCCTGACTATTCGAAGGCCTAAGAGCCTAAATTCAACATGTAATGTATGGAATTCGAAGAAAGCAAACCAACAATAAGCAAGTCATTTTTCCTAGAATTTAATATTATATTTTTCTCAGATAAGTTGTTTTTTTTGGGTTTTTTTACGAAGTTAGTTATATAGAAATTGCCTACATTATTTTTAAAAGCGGTATTGTTTGGTTTTTTTTTCATGCTTCTTCTTATTAGAAAATAATATAAAAAAATGTAAATTTACCTAGAAATAGAAGAGGGCAACGTAATCTCTAGTTTGATTTTCAGCTAAGCACGGTCTATACCGTGACAGAAATTTTCGAGACAACGTGGAAAGTTCTAATCTATTTATAAACTCCTAGCAAATAGCAAAATAGCCAAAAGGCAGGCAAGCTAGAGATCTAGGGCGGTACAAATAGTTCTAGGCAGCTTGACGTACTCATCTGCAGAAATTAGATTTTATAAATGTTTTAGACCTTCGGATATGTTAAAAACAAAGTACACCAGTCTTAATTTAACGGGTTTAGTTCCTTTGAATAAAAAATCTGTAGATTTTGACAGGAATTAGATCTAAATGGGGTTTTTTTTGTAAATGCTTGTCCGCCCTTTTAAAAATGATTTTTGTTGAGATCTTTTGCTCCAATCTATCGTGAAATCTTCTGTTGCATTAAAAGCTAGAAATAATCGCTTCAAGATTATTCAAGTAAGTTCTTTAGACTGCCGACAAGATTTGAGCATCATAAAAATATACGACGTTTGGTTATATAAAAAAAACAGGTGGGAAAAGGTGGGAAACTTGTTAATATTGTGTGTTGATTAATAAAGCAAGCTATTTGTGTGGGTTTAGTATTTGTTAAAAGGTTATTTTACATACATATCGAGCTAAGTTATTTTTGTAAGGTTCGTGTTTGTGTGTGAAAGACACAGAAAGAATGACAGACAGAGAGGCAATGTTAGAGAGTTAGGGAGAATAAGGAGAAAGAGAGAAAGACACACACAAGAAGACAGAAAGTGAGAAGGAAAATAGATGGGAGAAAGAGAAAGAATAAAGGAATGAAGGAAGATAATAGACATATTGAAAGACATGAATGGATCGATGAATAGATTGAAAAAGTGTAATACAGAATAAATGTGAATGTAGGAACTAAAAGACGTACGAAATCAGGCGTCATGTCTTTTTAGTATTATTGTCAACAACAAAAAATCAGTATCGAGGTTTGGTTTTTGTGCATAATAGCCCTTTCCACATCAAGGTGATATCAGGCTTTCCAGCGGACTCAGGCTGGGGCGTCAGTGGCTGATTCGAACTCGCGACAGAAATGGTGCCTTCAAATCTCAGGGCGGGTCCGCTGGCCATTATGCCCACCAGGATTGAGGTCAGTGAATCCCTTTTTCAGAGCTGAAAATATCGATAAAACATTCATTCGCCTTGTAATCCTATGTTGTTATTTTGCTGTTTCGTGTTTTTTTTTTCTTAACAACAACAAAAAGTTATATACATTTTTTTACAAATTTAAGAAATTAGTGAAAACAGATTAGGTCTATGTAAATGATTTTTTTTTTACATAACAGGGCAGTTTTAAAAAAATCATCCATAATTAATATGTTGTTTAGCGCTTTATAATAAAATTTTAGAATGGAAAAATATAGAGATGAGAAAGTAAAATGCTAACCATTTTTTCCATTTTCTCAGCTAATGGAAAACGATTTCTATCGAGCATTTTGTTACTAAACCCTTCAAATCCAGGAATAGAAAAAAAAAAAATACAGAAGCTAGATCTAAAAGCCTTTTATTGCCAATGATCCCCTTGCTTTCCTTCCAGTCTGAGTAAGACTAATTACCTCTTTCATTTTCAGGCCTTCTTTTGCTTGGTTAATTCCCTCTTCAACTTTTGATTTTCTGCCAGAAAGCATTTTTTCTTTTTTTTGCATTGAGAAACTAGATGTCAAAGAGGATAAATGATAGATATAATTTCAGGCTATTTTGATATCAAAAAAGGATTTCTAGCGCTCATGAATGACACTTTAAGATCCTATTATTAGCTGAGATCTAGACATTATAAAGTCCCAGGACATGCATTTCCATAATAGTCGTTCAAGTTATGTTGAGCAATTGCCTGGGGAAAAAAATTTAGAATTGATGCATGTCTTCAGGTCGAGTTCACTATTAGTATTATTTAGTATGAGTCATAGAAATGTAATCCATTTCCAAGCAGTTCCCTAAAAGCAATAAAACCTTAAGTATTTTTAACTTTTGATATTTTGTAAGTTGTAAGAAAAAATGTTAAAACATTTAATATTCAGAAGCTTTTGCACTGTAAAACTTGTTTGCTTTTCTCAGCCAGCTAACTTGATTACAGTATTTGATAATGGCGTGCTAGTTCTTAAATGTGAACCAGATTCCAAGTCTTTTCAGTTTTCTATGTAAAAAATTAAACATTAGCAGGCTTAGATGAATGTTAAGGATTTCTTAGGTCAGGCAATTTATTTTCTTCAAATCATTACCTTTTTTTTTCTTAAAAGCATAAAATATGACTTGTATTTGAACTCCGCGCCTACTTTTAATGTTTCGAAATAGTATACCATTTTAAAGACGCCTAATTTGATTCTTGTAAAATGAATTAAATTTAAGGCGACTACACATAATAGCAAATGAATGAATTGGCGCAGTCTTGACAGCATAGGGTTTACTGTGATAATCTATTTGTAAGATATCATTATGGAAATACGTGTTGATTTTTCCTTTGCCTTTTAATAAGTAATAAAATACGCTTGCATCTATATGTTCTTCACCATAGTCTTAAAGTTTGTTTGTTTGAAATGTACGTACAAATGTATATATTTTAAATACGTATCTGTATAAAGAATTATAACAAGCTACATTTTCTTGTGTGTTTGCTTTTTTTCTATACACTGTAAAGTAACAAGTATATTGATTTGCCTACTTGCGTATTCGGCAATAATAACCACCAATAAAATCCTTTCATTAAAAAATCAATATCTCTTTTTTCTAGTCTTTACTTCTAAAAATGTGTTGTACCGGTAACTGTAGATATAAAGCATTTTTATTCTTCACATGAAATTAAAACTGAAGAACTTAGCTCCACCACCTGAAACAACACCAGCGAAAAATTTAAGTATTTCACGGAACTTAAAATGATTACATGTAAACGCTTTCAAGCTGGCTTCACGACAGATGTAGGGTGTGTCCTCTACAATTTAGGCAGCCACCTCCTCGCAACAGTTGCAAGTGTGAGGTTACTCTTAAATTGTGCTGTTTTAGAAAAATAACTGCCCTGTGCATATTTATCATATTATACCAGCCATAATAATCATGGATATGTTGGAACAGTGACATCACCTAAAAACATTGAGTTCATCAACCATGAATTTAATCTTATGATATCGCTCAAAATTTTTACAACTGGCTCACCAAAAAAAATAAATAAATAAATAAAGACACAGACTTAAATATGAAAACGAAACCTATGAAACTCATTTGTACAACTTTAAGTACTTTCTTTTTCACCTTGCCATCAATCCAAAGCTTCGTTATCAAGTGATTTTGTTAATAATTAGATCTACGAAAGGTTTGCATTGGCCGATATAAAACAAGAATAAGTTAGGCCTTGTTTTTATGTCATCTTACACCATTTTGGACGCCAATACAGGTAATCAGTAGCAAGAAACCAACTCGGGAATAAAGATAATAATTTTGTAAAATGTTAATGTTCAACAAAAGAAAATATTAAAACCATAGAGTCAATAGATGTCGCTATAGAGCCCTCTTACGGTCAATGCGAGTCAGAGAAACAGGTATAGGGGGGCCTAATTATTATGGATCCCATTACTGAGAAAAATGTGGATCCCAAAAGGCCCACAAGATGCATGCATGCGTGTATATAACTTATGTGTGTGAGGTTTTTTTTCATTGCTTTTGGCTTTTATTTTTGTTTTTGTTTTGTTTTTAAAAAAAAAAAGGGGGGCGGGGGAACCGCACAGCACTACTTTAATTCTTGGTGTAATTTTTGTTATTCCAGCATATTGTTATGCTAAAATTATATTGTGCAAAAGTTGAAATATCAGAGGTACCACGTATCAATATGTATGTCTGTATGTAGAATGTATACTATGTATGTACTATGTTTTTATGGATATATTATGTATGTATACACTCACTTGTATTTTAGATTATTATTGTTTTCGGGTTATTTCTATTTTGATGGAATTGCGCTTTGCTTCCGAATTCTTTTCTCAACCGTATAAGCAAAAAAAAGTTTATTTGGCTCAAGTATGCCGACGCTAACGTGCCTGGTTTATAAAATTATCAAAGTAATGTGACCGAGACAGCATATGAGCGAAACAGTGATGGTATAGAAATAAGTTTGGCGTAACACCGCAACAGAGAAAGGGAAATCTCCCTTACGAATATAATAGATGTAGGCTACATTAAGTCTACATGATCAGAATAGTGTTGATATATTGGCGTTTTCTGTTCATGGTTCCGATCGAATAAAGATAATTACAGACTGTTATTTTGTATAAGGAAAATGGCAAAAATTCTTTTCAGTAAAATTGCTATCAGCATCTCAGCATTTCAGGCTGAATTGTTAAAGAATAATTATTAATTATCATGAAGTCATTTTAGAGGCACGGTGTTTTCATATTATGTTCCAATCAAAGCTTTTATCGATTTGGCCTAAATAAATCTATTTAGTTTCACTGTTTTTTTTTTTTTCATTTATCATAACTTCTTAATTTAAGAAAATTTGATTTTAAGGCTATTTGTTAGAAGTGCGACTAAAAAAGAGAAAAAAAAAAAATGAGTATGTTCGTTTATTTAAAACAGCAGTTGTGAGGACAGTACACAAATACTGTATTTCGCGCAAACGAATAATAAGTTTAGGCGCTTCAAGATGTTCTGGGGTTGAGAAATGAAATTGATAGAATTGAAACATGTAGAGGCCAGCTTAAAACCTATTTAAACAAAATTGAACAGGGCTGATTTGCAATTATTTTTTTTCACTTTTATCCTTGGTATTGCGTTTGTCATAATTTTTCTGTGGTTAGGGATAAACGTTTTTTATATGTATACTCTGTACTGTTAAAATTTGTTTCAGCTGGTGTTTGCATGGTTTTATCATATTGAAATAAATATTAAGATTAAAAACTTAAAATAATGAAAAGTAATAATAATCTTGACTTGATTATTCAAGGATCGAACTCAATGGACTCGGTTGTTTTAATCCGCATAACAGATAATAATATATGGTGAATAAGCCAGACTTGTGGTCGAAATCGGCCTCTGTAAAATCCTCATCAGTCACCATTTACTTTGATTAAGTGGCCGGGTAGTAGAAAGGAGTAACGAAAATACGCACGGGTAAGCCATTTGAATAAGATCGACCTTATTTTCCCGAACGTTCGGATAAATAGAGTCCGACTTCATTTTCCCGAACGCCTTATTTTTATAAAAAGAGAGAGTTAAAGAGAGAGAGAGAGAGAGAGAGAGAGAGAGAGAGAGAGCGAGAGAGAGAGAGAGAGATGAGTAACACAGGCATACTCTTGCTCCTACTGCACGGGTACAAGCAAGGGTCCCTTAAAGTATAATGCGTTCGGTTTGCCTAAGGTTCGGGAAAATAATCACTTCGTTTGAATAAACGTTTCACAGCTATAACAAGCACAACAATCTTCGATAAATATAGATGCAGAATACAGAGTCTTTTAAGTCTAAATTATCATACAGAATATTTTTATTAGCTTTACGAATGGAAAAGATAAAATTTGTGAGTTTAAGACACAACATACATACAGTTCTAATAGAGAGGATTCCTAAAAAGTGAAGGAAAATAAGCTTCAAAAATGCTATTAAAAAAAAAAACGGGCAAAGGAAACGAAACAAAGGGTTGATTAATCATAAATGTTGAAGATATAAAAACTTCGCCGTCGAATATGAGAGAATATAAAGGAATTATAAGTGAAAAGAACAAACATAAAACGACATGAGCGTTATTACATTTTTTTGGATATTTTTTTTTTACAGTTATATTAGAAACTTACCAAAAAAAAAATAGCATTTCAGGCGTCAATAATAAAGCAACACGAAAAAATAGAACATTACAACAACAAAAAAAAACAAAAAAAAAAACGTTTTTCTTAATCTTTATCCAAACTTAGGCTGATTTCAAATAGAAAAGTACAAGGACACTCGTAACAATAAAGCTAGTGAAAGTACTGCGTCCTTTTCACAGAGGTATCGGTGGCACTTTGGTTAGCGACTCCGCTTTGGGATATGCAGGGACCTTTCTGACGAGTTTGAGCGCGCCCCTTGCGTCCTGGTCTGACGAAGGCCTGAAAGCCTGAGATCACCTTGTTGTAAACTGGCTATACACGCAAAGCCACAATCATTTCATTTTTTTTTTCAATGTAATTTCTACCTTTGCACTTTAAGTGGTGCGATTTCTTATGAATACAAGTTTAAAACGCTTTGCTTTGTGAAAGAAGCTAAAAATCTCAGAAAGTAACAAAGACATAAGACAAATTTCAGGAAATTCACCGTAATATTACTGAGTGGACAAGCTGTAAATTAGCAAACAAATCTTTTTACAGCGAAAATATTCAAAGAAACCCTGAAAAAATACATCTTTTTCTTTAGGTGCGTTATCTGGAACATACTATCATGATCCTCCACTAAAACCTGTTATCAGTTAACTTATAAGGCTGTTCTTGCTACCCTTGCCTATTGCCCATGATCTAAGATTTTCAATATAAAAGTTATTTTCTGTCTACCTCTACTGCATTTGCCTTCATTCTTTCCAATGATTGCTAAATTTTCTGAACGCTTGTGTCGGCATGGCCATTTTAAGATATTGGTATTTGTCCATGGTCAAATAGGAGAGAGGAGAGCTGAATGACAAATATGTATATATAGTATAAGAGGGCCAGTAGTGCGCTCAGTAACAGGAGCAACCAATTTGAGTTTATAACTAGACTTAAGTGGACACCAGTTCCACTTTTAACACAATCGCCATCAATTTCTTTTTTTTTTTTTAAGTGTAAAATATATTAGTAATTGCAATGCACATCTCCAAAGTCAATTACTATTGACAGCCAATTACGGCACATTAAAAAAAAAAAAGATTTTGCAAGTGAATGCCATGTTGTTAGACATTGTCTCCAAAGTCTTTGTCCCCTGATTCTGCAAACCCAGAGATTTTGATAGAGTCGCAGGTAGAGGCCTGGAGAAAACTCGTGATCAGGTCTTGGTAGACCACAAGTCCAAGCTGTTCGTGAGCCATGTACAGGAACAAACGAATGTCTTCAGGGAACTGCACTTTCCTCATGCAACCTTCCTTCCCGAGAGCTGTGCTAGAGAAGCCGTCTCCGCTGTAGAGTGTTATTACACATTTTGCGGTGAGGAAGAAGCAGACAGTAGCATAAAGGATGAGAGCGGAGGACGCTATGCTGAACAAACCTTCATAGAGCACAACAGTATCATTTGCCTGATCAAAGAGTGCGTAAGCACCTCCATTGCCTCCTTGGATCTTTGGTCCTGCTCCTGGCCCGACGGAACTAGCTATAGAGGTGAGGCAGTTAACATCGTAATTATGAACATTGGTCAACTGTCGGATTCTGAAATGGCAGCTGAAAAAGAATTGGTTCTTAAAGTATGAAAGTTTTGAGATTTTTGAGAGTTCTTCTAACTCACCGGCCAAGGTAGTAAGCTGGGGCTGCAACCCTATAGTTATGAATAAAACCAAACCAACTGCAATGCAGCATGCGGAGATCATACACAGTAGAAACAACTTGGCCGTTTTGCCGGAACAGGAAGCTGCGGCCAACGCCTCTCTGGCAACTTCCTCGCACGTACGTCTGCCGGAATCCGCTGTCTGTGTCTGAGCAAAGCGAAGAGTGTTTAGTGTCTTGTCGATGTTTAGGCGACTTGATACGGAGGAAAGCATCTCCCAAATTAGACTTGGAACCACCAAAAGCAATGCAAAAACGAACAGAATGAAGTATGATCTCCTTGTAATCAGAGCATTGTAGTTATCAATCACTGTTGACCGATTTAAATAAACTTCTTTTTGTGTAATGTTCTTCACAAGTTTGTCAAATTTGATGTCCTCTTCCTCAGGGTCAAAGGTCACCGATATATGGACATCAGTTTTACCATCCATCCCACGTATAGCGTAATTCATCTGGTTAGCGCAAATTGTGTTAGTGTAAACTATATGAGCGGATTCGAACTGTGCGGGGCACCAACAGTCAGCTTTCAATTCTGGCATGATGTCAGGTTTTTTGGCCACGTACGACTCGCTTTGCTCGTTTTCATCCTCATCTGAATACGCTTCTAGCAGAACCTTCTCTAAGCGTTGGCAATCTTTATAGGGGTCTATGTAGCTGTAATATCCTTTGTCGCACCCTGCGGCTTCTAAAACGTCTTTCATAATTTGTTCAGATTCACTTAAATTGCCAGCGGGCTTTTTGTGGGCGGCCTCTGAGAAGAAAAGTGGTGGTTTGAAATCCAGAGTCTGAACGGCGGGAGTCAGCGGCAACAGCCACGTAACAGCCGACAGCAGTAACAAAAATAGACAAGATCCCGCGCAGAATAAGTTCAAAGAGGTGCGCGATCCAGGCCACTGGACTAAGTTCGCCATTTTTCAGTGGCTTCTTAAAGTCTGAGAAATAAAAATATATATACATGTTTAGTAATATTAAATCACAGATAACATGGAAATAACTTCATAGATTTAAAATATGTAGAAGAGTCGTTTTATGCTTCACACAAATCGGTGCTAAAAATATTGTGTGTGATAAAAATTGGTGAAAGGAGAAACAAATACTACTATTGCCTGATTTGAAATAGATCTAGATCTACACTTTTGAGGCATCTGGTTCTTTCAATTCAAGAAGAAATGAAAAAAAGAAAGGAAAACAGCTCAACTCTGTGTATCAATATGTGTCAGGAATGTGTGCTTAAAGCTGTAAAAATATGGTAAAAATTAATTTCCTGATGACGCAAAAGTAATAGCTGTACTTGCCTATTTTACTTACTGAAGCTATGATTTTTCTCTTTTTTTAATGCCATTTTCCATGCAATATGAAAAAAAATTGCAATTGTTGTAATCTCTACAGACCTACATAAGCCCTGCGACTTTAGAAAAATATTTTGCCTGGAAAGCTTTGGTAGTTTATCAAATTGATAGAAGGCATAAAGATTGAAAACCTTGTATTCCTAGCCTAGAGCTTGAACTTATTAAAGTAGAAATATTAATAATTAAGTCAATCCAATGGGCAGTGACTGTTTAGCCCAGTGGCTTTAGGCGTCGCGGTTAGCCGAGCTACATTTTTGCTGCTCAAACATGTGTCAGTGGGTAGATTTAAGCCTACAAAAGCATGCACTTTTATGTAATTTTATAGATTCTGCAATTTCTCAAGAATTCTTGCACAGTTCTCTTTCTCTCTCTTTCTCTCTCTCTCTCTCTCTCTCTCTCTCTCTCTCTCTCTCTTTATCCCTCTCTCTCTCTTTCTCTCTCACTCTCTCTCTCTTTCTCTCTCTCTCTCTCTCTCTCTCTCTCTCTCTCGATACAAAGTAAAGTAAAGTGGGTCCCACGCTTAGTCCAAGCAGAAGCGTCCTGATTGTTCACCAGATTATTTAGTCAATACACTGGGTTTCACCAGATTATTTACTCAGTACACTGGGTTTCAGCATATTATTTAGTCAATACACTGGGTTTCATCAGATTATTTAGTCAATTCACTGGGTTTCACCAGATTATTTAGTCAACACACTGGATTTCACCACATTATTTAGTAAACACACTGGGTTTCACCAGATTATTTAGTCAATACACTGGGTTTCACCAGATTATTTACTCAGTACACTGGGTTTCACCAGATTATTTAGTCAATACACTGGGTTTCACCAGATTATTTAGTCAACACACTGGATTTCACCACATTATTTAGTCAACACACTGGGTTTCACCAGATTATTTAGTCAACACACTAGGTTTCACCAGATTATTTAGTCAACACACTGGGTTTAACTACATTATTTAGTAAACACACTGGGTTTCACCAGATTATTTAGTCAACACACTGGGTTTCACCAGATTATTTACACAACCCACTGGGTTTAACTACATTATTTAGTAAACACACTGGGTTTCACCAGATTATTTAGTCAACACACTGGGTTTCACCAGATTATTTAGTCAACACACCGGGTTTCGCCAGATTATTTAGTCAACACACTGGGTTTCACCAGATTATTTAGTCAACACACTGGGTCTCACCAGATTATTTAGTCAACACACTGGGTCTCACCAGATTATTTAGTCAACACACTGGATTTCACCAGATTATTAAGTCAACACACTGGGTCTCACCAAATTATTTACTCAGCACACTGGGTCTCACCAGATTATTTAGTAAACACACTGGATTTCACCAGATTATTTAGTCAACACACAGGGTTTTGCCAGATAATGGAAAAAAAAAAAAGAAAGATACAGCTTTCATTGAGATTCAGAACAAATTCATGTTATATTTTGTATGAATCAACAACACTTCAACTTAATCAAGTTCATTAATTATTAGCAAGCCCAGAACAGACCTTTTTTTTTTTCAAATTTGTAACAAGAAATATTGAAAAGTTTTAATAAATGTATATTGTACCTATAGGCACAAGTCAAACAACAGCACACACGGTTTATCATCTTTCGTCTTCCACAATGAATCTAGTTCCAAAGTCTCTGTAGCATTATAAGCAAATAATTTTTGGTTGGCTTTATAGAGCTCCGTGAGTAATAATTATTGAAACGAAATTGGGCCTGTTGGTGAAGACTCAGAAACAATCCAAGAGAATCCAAGACTGTATTTAGGAACATTTTAAGTCATTTAGGATTTCAGAACTGCATACAGAAGACTTTGCTACGACGAAAACTGGGTAGGGATAATGTAGCAATTCTCTTCAAAAATTTTAGTATTATATTATATATATTATATATTCATTTTTTTCACAGCGAAAAAAGGGAATTAAAAAAACTGGTAACTCTTCTTTTCTCGAAACTGCAGCATGGGACATCCAATTTACTAAGAAGGTTTAAAGACCTAATATTAGAATTTTATGCTCGTCTTAAATGAATCTTCGCTTTTCTGTTCATCGACCTATTGGACAATAATATTAAACATTGTAATATAATAACACTAGAGAATTCACTTTTTTTTTGTGAAGGCAGTAGGACTCACGTATTTGGTCCTTCTAACGAGGATAACGAGTGTGATATAAAGGAGATCCTCCAGATATTAACAACTCTTTTTTACAGTCGTGAAATGAGCTCTGTCCTTTTGCTATCGGTTCCCGAGCCTTCTGCACCAAACTTTCAAAAGAGACTGTTACTGCCACCGGTTAAAAGCAGAACTGGGGATAAAGCATTTGAGTATATGTTTCATACCACTAGATAGAACTACCAGACCTCAGAGAGCAGGAAAAAAAATAATTTTCGCATTGAGGGCAGTGAACTTGTAGGCCTCGGTTTAGAATAACTTAGTTTTCTCACGTTCTGTTTTGATGACGACACTGCATCCTGTCAAAAACAACCCCCGTCCTCTCCTCCAATTTCTGTATTTTTTTTTTAGTTTTAACGTTAGTTCTCTGTCTTAGTCTCGCTCGCACTTTCTCTCTCTCTCTCTCTCTCTCTCTCTCTCTCTCTCTCTCTCTCTCTCTCTCTCTCTCTCTCTCTCTCTCTCTCTCTTTTATTTCTTTCTATCGCTTTCTCTCAGTTTTCTTCTCTCTTTCTATCTATCTATATATCTCTGTCTCCTCTCTCTCCACTTTTCTC
>BLXT01001935.1:130418-142905 GCA_019648995.1 Plakobranchus ocellatus
TTAATGTGTAAATGTATGGGTTTTTTTCATACCAAAGAGCAAACAAAAATCTTCCATTTAACAATGGCCTACTGTTTTCATGGAAAAGTTTGACGTTTGTTAGTTCTTTTTTCTTTCAGAAGTTCAGTGATAAGAATTTATTTTTAAAATCTTTCAACAATACATAACTATTATATCTTTTTTTGCTGTTGTTTCAGAATGTTTATCATAATAATTTAGTTTTCAATTATAATAATTATGTTCCAATGAATTTTAAGACGCTGCAGTTAACATATAAAATTCCATAGATTTTCCACAGGAATACATGCAGAACCTGATGTTGTATTTGTCTTATCACAACATTTTAGCTACTTTGCTCATGCAGTGCTTGCTATCATAAAATTCATATGCCACTAGATCTTCCAAAATGAACAGAAAAGAGGTACGGATAAAAAGAAATTTATCCTTTTCGCTTTTGTCTTTTGATAAAACATCTCTCAAGATAATGTATTAACATGAATGGTGATCTTGCCCATGCAGTTATTTTCCTATATTACAAACATAATTTCATTTGTCACTTTCATGTCAATACATTATATATCCAAAATGCAAAGAGCAAAAATTATTTAATGAAATGAACAACAGTTTTATGATGCGAAATTTACACTTGATGCCCATTTTTCAGTGTATGTGTGTGTGTGCATCATCAAGATCACAGATGCCTCTTCACAGAAATTTGTTGAGAAAAAACCTTGCAAAAAATACTATTATTTCACTTTAATTTTCATTTTTCAGAAATAAATCTTATTTAAGATATGCTGGACATGCAGAGATTCTTTTTTTCCCACTTACAACATAGACAATAAATAGCATAAAAAAAAAATGTAACAAGTTGTTCTGCACTGCTCATATACAGCCATTTCTTCCCAGTCTCTTGCCAGTCTTTGCAACAAGAAGACAGCTTTAGTCTTTGATCAAGAGTATCTTTCGTGATCCACGATACAAAATGTCAGAGAAAATAAACTACACACATATACTGTAGGAAAAACAAAGTAAATTTAATACTTTATTTTCTACCCTTGAGTAAGCCAAGAACATCGGAGGTAATGAAGTGTTTAAATTGCATTTATTTGATTACAATAAACATAAAAGCCAACAGAGTCATCAATAGCAGTGTTTGCTTATGTTAACAACCTAGAGGATATCCAAGCAAAAAAAAAAAAACAAAGATTGCTCAGTACCAATTTGCTAAAACCATTAATGAATACATGTATCACATGAGTAAAATTGCTAGTGCTAATAACAAACAAAAAGAAAAAAAAAAAAAAATTGATCATCAAACTGAATAAAGTATTGAAAGAGAAAAAGAAAGCCACACAACACACACTACCACTGTTTTCTCTAAAATGGAGAAGATAAGAAAAGAAAGATGAGCATGTGAGGTGAGAGAGGATTGAAGGCCTGAGATTGTGCTCAATAACAACCCAGCTCACGTTTGACCGTGTGGCTCTCCCTCTAATCCTCTCTAACAGTAACCAAAGATAGTGGCTGACAGGAAACCCAACCAAATTATGCCTTTCCAATTTTGGTTGCTATTAACACAAGCTCCGTGAGGCTGTTTGACTCCTCTCTAATCCTGCACACCCCTAAAACAGAAGTGTATGTATAAATACATGTGCTTTCAAAAAGTAAGTTCTTTTTTTTGTCTAAAAAAAAAAAAAAACAACCCAAAAAGTACCATCTTCAAAAATTCAATCAGAAATTACATCCCTTGAAAATTCAAGGAAAAATTTTGAAAAATGTTTTTGTTTTGTTTTTCTTAGATGTAATACTGCAAGTGAAACCTCACACATGCAAGCATACACACACAAAAAAAAATGTTTATCCTTATTTTCTTGAGACTAAAGCACACAAAGGATCTCTGACAATAAATCTGGACAGATTAAATAATGCACCTTCTATTAAATCAATAAAAATATAAGCCATTCGTTCAAAAACATTTGAATATCAAGTGGGGTGTGGGAAAGAGATGAAAGTTAAGATTAATGCATGCAAGATTCATCCCACAAACAATCCATTAGAAAAATAATATTTTTTTTTTACAGTCCCTACTTTGAGTAGGTCTATCTGCTAACTTTTTTTTTTTTCAGCTCACAACTCCGTCAAAACACTTGATAAACACTTTATCACACACGAAAAAACCTACAAGAAGGAGGAAATGTCCCAACGCGCAAAATCTGGTAGCAAGTCCATTGTAACCTGCTCTCAATAGTGTAAATACTTTACACTATGCACCGTAACCAAGCACAAAAAAAAATAAATAAATAAAAAAAAAGAGAGTAAAAATTTGAGCCATATCCAAACTCTTTTCATTTTTCGATGCTTGCATATAATTAAAGTAGTAATAATGGCATAAAGAAGCATGTTTCACACTCGTATGTTTCACACTCGTAATCTCATCTTTAAATTCAGCTGCCTGAGTGCAGAAACTAGAACGTCATAAAATAAAAGGTTTCTTTGAAATAATCACCATAGCTTTCAAACAAATGCTGGGTTATGATCTTCACATTCAAAATTCTATTTGAAAAAAAAGAAAAAAGAATATGAACCAACTTATTTTGAATTTTTGCCAAGAAGAGCAAGACTGCAAATAACAACCAAAAGCCACAGAGACAGTTTTATAACGTATTTTTTCTCAAGATTTGTGTAGGGGTAGGTGGCACAATTGCTGGCAGACACACTCGAGATCTGCAGGGATCTTTCAGATGCAAGACCCAGCCTGCCACTGACAATCTGGTCTTATGGAGGCCTGAAAGCCTGGCGTCATCTTGACTGGATTGGCCATGTGCACGAAAAACCAAAACACAAAAACTACACTAAATAATCTGCTCAAACAAACTTTCGGAGATTCCAAAATATGTTCCGAATCAACTGCTTTTGTGTTGGCGTCTACATGTAACAATGAAAAAATTTGATCTTTACGGGTAAATTAAAAAAAAAAAAACGAAAAGAAAAAGAGGTGAACCCCCAAAATAAAAAAAAAAATTAATGAGCACATAAAGTTATCTAAACATGCTTAACACACTTCATCAGCACAATCATCTCACATAAATTAAATTTAAGGCAAAACACATCGGAGATTCCATACTTCACTTTTACTGTTCAAGTGAAAATAGCTATGCTAGTTTGCATTTCATGAGCATCACTTATCAGACTGCTATGACATCTCGTATTAACATTTCAAAGAAAAAAAAATCAAATAATAAAAAATTAAATGGCCCTTTTTTTTTTGTGAGACTCTTCCACCAAAGCATTCATTCTAACTTCACAGCATATACCTTTGAGACTGATAATGGTATGTAACAGGCCATCTTCATAATAAGTATTAAACATTTTAAGCGTCTATGAAATAATGAATTGCAGCTTCGAAATTACAATAATGGATTTGAAATTTAAAAGGAGTTTAAAAAAAAATGCCTATTTGTGTCACTTCTTTGCATCAAGATACTGGAAAACAAAAAAACCATTCCTTTTTCAAGCAACTCATCACACTCCCAATCACACGTGTTTTGTAGATTCAATCATCAACACAATAACTATAACTGCAATGCTCCAACTACAGCAGCATGGACTCGGGGTGTTCCATCAACTGCTTGAACTCGGCAAGCCACTGCGCTCCCACCGCCCCATCCACAACACGATGGTCACAGCTCAAGGTCACGGTCATAATGTGGCTACTTCGGAAACTGAAAAAGCAAGATGGCCATTGAGAGCGACATGTGTTTGAATTGTGATTGCCTAAAAAAAAACCACACAAACCATTTAGCAAAAATTTGTGTCATACTATTACTAACTAGCCAGATGTTATAAACACTGAACACACTTAAAATCTACATAGTTAAGCTAGTGTATTCACAACATTAAATATTTTCATTAACATACAGCACAGTCCTACAAGAATTTCTGTCCCCCCCCCCCCCCCCCNNAAAAAAAACAACTGAAAAGTAAAGCTTGTATTAATGTATCTTGGAATGGGTCAATATGCCTTGTATACATCTAACACTTTAGAGAAAAAGATTAAGGCTAACTTTTTAAATATCTCCTAGAATTCTATTTTCCTTTAAAAATTCTACCGATTTGAATCTTGACAGAGTCTACATATCCATATCCAGTATCCACCATTAAAAATTCCTAAGACTGCAGTTTCAGGCTAAAGCAGTGATTTGAAATCATCGGACTTGCGAATAGTTTGGACTGAAAAGTCATTTGCTACTCATTTTGACCAATCTTGAGACAGAAATTTGTAAGATATTTCAAAGTCAATAGAGCTAGTAAGTTGCCAATTCTTTTGCAAATGAGATGGGACAGAATTAAATTTCTTTAAACTTTCACAATATTTTTGATAACATCACTAGAAATGACTTGAAAGACTTTATGTATTACCCGTTTTTTCTTTTTTTAACTTCAATTTCAACATTTTTTTGTTCACCTTTAACCTTCTTGAAACAAAAAGAGAAGGAAAATTTTGAATGAACAAACATAAAAATTTTTTAGAATTAGAATAATGAACATCCTTGAAAATTACACAATCTTGAATAAGATATTGCAAAGACAAGATTAATCTCACAGGTGTGGAAATAAAGAGCATAAACTGCTCATATTTGTCATTTACAATTATATGTGAACAACTCGACCTTCCTTTATTCCAAAAAGGCCAATAATCTTTACTTCTATCTGTATTCCAAAAGGCCAATAATCTTTACTTCTATCTGGGAAAAAATTCTTTGCAGCTGCTATATATAAATATATCACTAAAGATTTGGAAGCTTCAGTTTTTCATCTGATCACAAGTTTATTGAGTATAACCTGATTTTTTTGGCTTCTTTATGGTTATAGTAAATCTACCTCATATGGATCTGCTTTCCACAGCTCACATCCATATAAGATCTATCTGAATATCTACATTGTACAATAAATTTTAATTCAGCATTTTTATTTGAGAGGAAATGTATGGATATATATACTTACAATAATACATGTCAGTAGAATATAATGTTTCATTGGGAAAAGGACTGCTCTGCATTTTTTAAAAACTAAATTATCCTCGCATATTATCAATAAAATCTTAACTAAATCCAAAGTAACAATCCTTATGAAAAGATCCATTTTTTTTTAAACATATGAAAAGACTTTTTTTTTAAAACAAATTGGAAAAAAAAATTTGAAATAAATTTACTTCAGATTGAAAAGAACGGCAATTACTGAACAGAAACAATTTAGTTTCTAAAACTAAATTTTCTGTATAGAAGAAATAAACCTATTTAAGACCGATTTTCTTCTCAGAAAAAAAAAAAAAAAAAAGAGAGAGAAAAGATTCAGCAGAATGCATCACAAATAAAAAGGCAGATGTGATTTGTCCATTTAAGAGAAAATCTCAACTAACTTATTTGAGGAGTGTGCAGTTATATCGAGAAGAACATTTGATTTGAATCTTTGAAGTACATGGGAAGAATTTATTCCAATAAAATAATATGAACTTCTTGAAAATGTTTGTGAGCCATGAGAGCAGGAACGGGAACTCTAATAAAGATGATAAGATGGATGTCAGGTGTTACCTCCTTTAATTTCACTAGAACAAGCCTTAATAAGGTAGTGATAGCAATTGTTGATAAATGCAGTGACAATATGGATAACAACAACAATAATAATGACAATGACAACAATATTGATGATGATAATTAGCACTTATCAACAAGATAAGTCATAGTTATCATCATACCAATTGATAATGGTATTAAGCCACAACTTAACTAACTAGCTTTATTCTTTACTTCACAAATATAGCGTTTTGTATGAGCCTTTGAATTAATTACCTATAGCATAATTCTCCAAAAGAAAAAAAAAAAGGAGAATCTGCGAACATTTTTTTTCACTTTATGGAAACATAAGATTGAAAAAGCTGATAATTAAAAACAAAAATTTTTTAATTGCCATGAAGCCATATTTGCTACATGATTTTTTCATCTTAAAAACGGAAAAAAAAATTACTTAGATTGCCTTCACACAGTGCAATGTCACAACTGGTTATCACTTGTGCTTTCAGGACATTGAGCTGTCAAGATGTTATTGCATTTCTCAGCCTAAACTCTAGCTTAGCTGTAAGCAACAAATCTTAGTTTTTCTTCAGACTTTTAAATCTGATCATACATTTTGGAGAAAACTGTAGAATAACTAAGCAACCAAATAAGCCTGTGCAATTAAATTTTTTAAATGGCATCTCTTTTAATTTCCTAACTGTTCTGAATTTTTTATTCAGATCTAATATTAACACCTAAATAGCCTCAAACTCAAAGGGCAACAAATAAAATAAAGCAAAACAAAACAAAAATAAAAAAGACCAAAAAAATTAAAAGGACAAAAGAAAAAAATTAAGACAAAAAAAAAATAAATAAATAACATCTGCAACCTTGAAAACCACCTCACCCCGGTAAGTGCACATTTGATTCATTGGATTTGGACCAGGGCCACCACCCGCCACTAGTCTGTTGGCTAGAAAATTTAGATCAGCCCACAAAAAGGTTAAGCCAATTTGATAGAAAATATTTCATTAAAAAGTTTTTCCATTTTTTTTTTAAGGGGAAAAAAACATAGCAATGTTCTTTGACATTTGAGCAACTTTCAAATAGTTGTAAAAAATTCACATCAATTAGGAACGAATTATATTCCTTCAAATATCGGATATGCAGAAAAATCTATAAAATCCTGATTTCTGACCCTTATTCCCTGTCCTATACATTTGTAACTTACCCTGATGGAGCATTGGGATCGACCACAACAACTTGTTCAGCGCCTCCAACAGCAAGAATGCATGCCTAAAAAAATAGGGAAATCACATACAAATCACATGTATTTCAACTCCATTTGCACTCCCTCCCCCCCGTGAGAACTTCTTAAAAACACATAAACAAAGACACAAATAATTTCAATTCATAGCATTCAAGAACTAAAAGCATGTAAGAATCTATGATGTTGCTGTGAAAGTTGTACACATAAAAGTAGATATAAAATTAATGCAATACAATAATCTTTGTTGTAAAATCTTACAGCTATTTTCTTCCAATGTTAATAGGTTGCATTACCTGAGGAGGATTAATAACAGCCGAGAAATTCTTTATACCGAACATGCCAAGGTTAGAAATAGTGAAGGTGCCGCCCTAAAAAGAAATTAAAACATCCAGTTTTAAAAAAAAATGAATGATATACAATGCCCATATAAATGATTTTTTGTTGACTAATGAGATCAAAACAATTTGCATTGCAAAAATACTTTTTTTTTCTACACACATAATAAACATTTAAAACATTATGGTTGAATTATTTGAACAGAGTTCACTTTCTAAAGGAAAAAAATAAAAGAGTGGTATAGTGTGCTAAAACAACTAAATAGTCACAGAGTTTTGACAATATTGGTTTTGTACAGCAAAAAAGAATTGTTCAAATATTTGAAAATCTTATCTTATGGCTCTCTGGTGGTAATATTGGCAAAAATAAAATTCATACATTAGTGCCCAGAAAATGCTCTAACACTAAATTTATATATTTTATACAGTATTTGAAACATTCAAGAATGAGTATTAACAGTCTGGCCCTATAATTATCAATTTCATGTATGCCCCTAAATTTAACAACTTCCTAACTTTATTTCAGGCTCTGAAAAGGAAGTCCAAAACTTTTTTTTACGGGATGAAACAAAATTACTGTTTCTGACATTTAGAATTAATTCATCCTTACTTTGGAAGATTCAAACTTTTTTTTACGGGATGAAACAAAATTACTGTTTGTGACATTTAGAATTAATTCATCCTTACTTTGGAAGATTCAAACTCCATGCAACATAAATATATTATACCAGGAATGAGTGAACTAAAGACACTAAAAATTATTAATCTCATTTTGCCCTCAAATCTTGATGACCCATCAAAGATTTTTTAACAAGACACCATCCTACCTGAAACTCCTGTGGTTGCAGCTTGCCTTCCCTGGCTTTTGCTGCAAGGGTTGCGACATCTTCAGCTATTTGTGAGAGGCCCTGAGAAGCAGCACAAAAAAGTCTTATATATAACTCTTGTATCTTTAAATGCTGGGAAGTTTAGAACAAAAAATGAGGGAGTGAGGAACGAAAAAAATTCTGCTTTGTTGATGAGCTTCAACAGCCATGATTCATAGCAGCTTGTGTATATAGGTGATCTTATTCTTTTAGCACCTGTTGAGCCACAGCATCAGTGAGGGATTTCAAATTTGAACCTGCATCCAAAAGGTTCCTGAAGTTTTGCCAGCCAAAGTTGATTCATAGTAGAAGCATCCAAACACTTCTATACATGAGATTCAACACCCCTAAATCAAAGCCGTTTAAAAAAGTGTTGAGATAATTGAATTACTAAACAAAACAAAAAAAAAAATATGAAAAAGCACTCAGCTTATGAGCCAAATACATAAAACAAATAGTGTTTTGAAATTCATGACACAAGATGTGATCTTGCCCAAACTTTTGAATCAAAAACCCTAAAGGAAAATGAAAAAAAAAAAACCTTAACTCTCAAAGGCACCAACATAGAGATTTCAATCACCGGTGATCGATGCCACGCCCACATTCTCTGCATATAATAAACAAGCTAATTAAAAATGCACATTTAGATCTGAGCATTGTTTTGCTTTCCTTCCGCCATCTTACAGTTTTCTGTACACAGTATTTTGTTACTGCTTATCGACTTTCGTCTACATTTTACAACTTTATACCTTTCCAACCTCTAACAAGATAAAAAATGGCTTCTAAAAACATTAAAGACCATAAAGTTTTGGATTTACTGGATTTGTCTGATTCGGAAATAGAAGAATGGATCCCTGACACTGACGAAGAGTGGGATGTTACTGATAGAGAGGACGATCCTGAACCAAATCACCAGGAGAGAAGGTGTGTAGACATATATCAAGGTTTAAATTTTGAAAGAAACTGTGAACTATAGATTCTAGATCTAATTTATATCTCCTAATTATGTGCACAACATATTTAACTGTTTTATTGTGTTGGAAAATTAGATCTAATGATCAACCATTCACCATTGCTAGAACTAGATCTAGATCTAAATCTAGATCTACAACCAGGAAGTAGAGCAAGACATAAAATTATGTTTTAGATTCATGATTTTGGTAAGATCTAAGACAATGTTGAAATTGATAAGGCTAGGAATTCACAATAATATGGTGAGTATGAACCATTCTAATTTTTCCTGATTCNNNGTACCATGGAACAACAGTCATGTCGCAGACCATGCCCCAGACCTTGATGTGTGAAGGTTAGCTGATATTGAGCCCACAACCCCTATGCCCAATTTTGAACCTGTGTGAGGAGCTGATCTCCAACATTCAGATTTACACACCAGGCAGGACCTGAAAAAATCACTTACTTCAAGTTTGAACTTTTATTTATTTTTTGTTGACGCTTGATTTTCGAAATTTACACTGTCACTTCATGGCCATACAAAACACATCAAATGTGTATTTTTTGCTGTAGTTTGACTTTTTTCTGTTTCCACAGATATTGCTCTAAGTTAAAATAAATATTTCATGATATTTTCATCAAAACTGAATTTTTTTCCTTCTTTGAATTTGTTGATGCATGCAATTTTTTCGTTTTCAGTTTTGATTTTTTCTTGAAATTAAATGCATGTTGTTCTGAAAATACATAAAATATGACAAAAATTTTACTAGAGAATGAATCTCCATTCAATTCTGCACAAAATGATGGGTAATATGACACAATAGCTTATTCCCTTACAAAATAAGAGCCTGTTAAAAAATACCACCACCATGCAATAGCGTGAAAATAATGGATTCATTGAGAGTTAAAGTTTGTTGGAAATATAAAAACTATATATTAAAATAAAATATCTTCGCTTCTGCACAAGAAATAATATTTTCTTTAAAATATGAATGTAACTGAAGCAGATGTCACCAATCATGTTTTGTTGATCACTCTTCTCCTCTAAAAAAGAGAATACTTTATCCATAAGATTCTCCTTTCTCAATTCTCAAGTTTTTAAAAGTTTATTGTCCTAATTTTACCTCTTCATAATGTTAAAAAATAAATAAATGAATAAATAAACAAAAATTAAAGTAAATTAAATTAAAGTTCCACTGACAAAGTAAAAAAAAATAATGCCACTCTTTACCAAAGCTCTCTAGGAAGCAAATCATTACTATAGCCAGGAAATGCATTTGATACATCTATAATAATCATCAGACCTGATAGTGATAGAGTAGCTCTGTGCCAAGACACTCAGGTTTATTTTTTTCTTGTTTAAGCAGTGAAAATAAGGGGGAAAAGATACTTGCCTTTGTTTCCACATTGAAGACAATAGGTGTGATGAGGCCATTGTCTGTTGCTACTGCCACAGAGATGTCCATTGTATTGTATCTGCACGAAGAGGAAGGTGATATATATATTTTGCAGTTAAAACATTCCAGTTTATCCGCATTCAATTTTACTTTCGACTCATCCATGATGCTACATTTCTTACCCCTTTATTGCTGTAATAATTTTTTTAAAAACTGATTGATGAACACCAACACCTATTCTACCGAAAAATTTCTTTACAAATTTCATTGAAAAAAAAAAGCAATCAATAACAATAACATGTATCACCTATCCATTCAGAATGAATATTATTTTTTTTTTGTCAATATACGACAAAATATTTAAAAACAGTTGCAGGTAACAAAAACATTTCTTTTTTTTTTTCAAATCACAGAGCATCATTGCTTGGAAATCTCAATATTTTGTTGAGTTTTTTAACAATATCCTTATCACTTTTGCTTATTAAAAAATCTCATAATCAAAAAAAAATATATCTTCTTATTATGTATTGACTTGTTGCAAATGGAAAAGATTTCACAAGTGGCTCTGTACTAGTAACAGTAATTGAAAAACGAAGCCTATGGACAAAGTGTAGGGAATTTTGAAACAAAAATTGAGCTTAATTAAAAGATGAACTTAGTCATTTCAGTGCCAAACTTACTGCCTAATGAAATCCCCCATCCATGCAGAATTAGCCTCTGGTACTTTCTTGCAAGCCAGCGCAGAGGCTTTGATAATAAAGTCATTCACAGATATTTTTTTACCCTTTGTCCTGTCTTGAGAAAGATTCAATTGTTTCCTAATGCTGAAAAGAAAAGAAGAAACATCTAAGGTCTAAGAATAAATACTTGGTCTAGGTAAATCAAATTTTGACAGTATTATGAGAATTGTATGTTTGGTTAAATAAATTTAAAATCAAAAACATAAGTAAAATATTGTTATAATGCATTTTTTTTAAACAAACCATACATTTTTTACTTTTCAAAAAATTGTTGAAATGGAATTTTACCATGAAATAGCTCCTTTCTTGTATTTTCATTTTTTTTGTGTGCATATTTGAAAGGTGCTGAAGAAGAAAATTCTGGTGCCATTCTTGCTATTTCTAGATCTAGATAAAGATCAAAGTTTAGGCTGGGTTGATTTGCTCTTAGATTTAGACCTCTTGTCCTCTAAAACAATGCTCTGATCAACTCTCCTATTGTATTCATCCTCTCTATTGCCCTCTAAATCAATATCAATTTTACCAGTCTCTTCAAAAACTCCTAAAAGGTTTGATCTTTTTTTTTTCTGATTAATCATGCCATTGAGAAGCCACCTCAAGAGAGTCAATTTTAGTTTCAATTTCAATTTTCAGAGCTCTAGGGCAGTGGTTTCTTTTTCAGTTATCACCCAAAAAGGCAAAGTCCTATCCTATGGAACAAAACTTTGCCTAGGTCTAGGGAAATGATTATTCAACCATTTTCAATACTTTCTATGGCTTTGATTGGATTAGTATAGGCACTGCAAAGATGCAATGCCGATACCAGTGATGCAACAGGAAATGCCCCAGCTTATAAAGGGCCTATCCTGTTGACCCAATAAAAATTGCCACGAGTGACTTAATATTTGTGGCAATTTTGGTTGGGTCTACAGGTGGTTTAAAACACTGTGTCACCAACTACAAACAACACAGAGATATGGAAAGAAAGATGGTAAATATCAAACTTAAAGATAGAGTGCCAACAACAGAGACTAGAAAAAAGACCCAGGTGATCGATGTAGTCGAATATATTCAAAGACATAAACGGAAGTGGGCAGGACACCAGGCCAGACAAAAAGACAATAGATGGACAAAAAGATGCACATAGTGGCTACCAAGGTCAGGAGAAGAGACGGGGCAGACCATGATGGATGGATAACATCAGGAAAGCAGCAGGTCTAGAATGGCAGAGGAAGGCATACGATTGGAGAAAATGGAACACATCTACAGAGGGCTACATCCTGCAGTGGATGGACAAAGCCTCCAAGTAACAAAGATTTAATACTCCTCCAGTAAATTCTTTCTTGAGTAAATCATATTGCACACAGCAAATGACCTTATTAAAACAAAAAAAA
>BLXT01001935.1:237051-255437 GCA_019648995.1 Plakobranchus ocellatus
ATACCTAATCTGATTCTGAATTACTTGACCTATCTGATTCATTGAAGCTATAAGAAATCCTCATCTTCATCAATAGCATAGTCGCCACTTTCGGCTAACTGATCGATCACTTTGTCTGTTCGGAATCATTTAGGTAGCCTAATAGTATGCTTATCTCTTGAAAAATTAGCATTGCAAGTTTTAAAACGATTATAATTTAGAGTTTTTTTAAATATTTGAACAAGATTTACAATTCTTTTTATAGGCCTAATTCAAAGTTAGTGAACTGAAAGAAAGAACGAATCTCGATCTCTAGATCTAGATCTACAAGAACAAACAATGCGCGCTTTGCGTAAAATTTCGATACACAGTAAGGAAGAAAACTACGAAAACGGAAGTGAAAATGATAAACATTGAAGTAAAACTTGGTTCAGGTCGACAAATGATGGATTGGATTAGTATATGTCGCTTAAAATCAAGAATAGCGGAGCAACGGAGCGTCCGTTGCTGCGACCTGTTGTTGGACCAGGGAGCAACGGACGCTACGTCACTGTGACCAGATTTGACCCACCTTATCAACGGAGGCTCCGTTGGTGTGACCTTTTTGAGTTAAGAATGTAATTAAGTAACCTTTTTTTTTTTGGGTTGATTAATTACGTTATAAGTTACTGAATTGAATTAGAATTAGAATTATTGTAATGTCCATCTGTGGAAAGCTAGATGATTTTAAGTTAACACTCAAAGGGTTAATGTTCCAAGGCAGTTCAAGTGAAAAAAAAATTTTCTATTCTGTTTCTCAAAACCTGGTGAAATAATTCTTTTTTTCCTTTTTTTTTCTTTTTTACTTATTTCTCCAATGAGTTACTTCAAAGAGATTGCATTACACCTGATAAATACCTTGCAGTACATGTTTTCTAAAATAATTTTTTCAAAGATGTAAAAACAATATCTGACCATGATCTAGAAATAAAAATGCAATTTTTCCGTTTCTAACTTAGAAAGTAGGTCTTAGTTTAATCTTGCCGAATTTTTTAATTAAATTCCTCGTGTACCCACCTTTCAGTCCTCTGCATTATCCTTGCCTTGCTCTTGCTTCTCTCACCAGGAGTTTTCAGAACAATCTGAATGTGTACCGTCTGTTAAGTAAACTACGTCCTCCTTCTTCACACATCAAGCCTTCGTCTCATGAGGACAATAAGGTATGGACACTTTCTTTTCATAGGTTCTAAATATAGCTGTTGATTTTTGCACAAGCGCAAAAAATGCCTTCTGTTGAGTTTTTTTGCATAATTCTGTTGATTGACTATTTAAGTTTATATAATATGCTTAAATTCTACGTTTTTTGAGGATTCCAAGGAAGGCATCTCCTTAACTGATTTGTTTTAACCTCTTTGCATTTTGAAAGTTTGACTCTTTGTGTACACTCCATAGTTTCTTTGGTTTTGCCAACGTAAAAAAAAAAAATCATATACTTCCTGGTTTTTTGCCTTTTCTTGATGTTGTTATTTGTCTTTTGCATCTTTTATAATTTTAGAGGTTTCTGAGCAACATGGTAGTGGTTTGTGTTTCCCTAACATCAACATTATTTTCCAGAAAGTTCTGTCTGTCTAAATATTTCCTTTTTACTTTTTTTTTGTGTCCAGATTGATTTTAAATAATCCAAAACTTTTTTTTTTAATTAATGAAATACTCCTGTTGTCTTTGTTCAGGTAAAGTAGAAATTTTTGCTTAAACATTAATTGTGTAGTTTAGGTAAAAAAAAAAAAAGATTATTTTTTTTGCATTTGAGTACTGTTGATTAACTGTTGGCTAATTAATTCCTGTCATTCTTGTGATACGTGGATAACATTGCCAAGATTTTTTATCCTATAAACATGCATTCATTGAAAGGGGCCTCAAAAGATGAATGAAAGAAATATCTGTACACAGTGCTGTTGCAGAAAGTCTCATTCTGCTCTTCCCATGTAGCCAATGGTTTAGCCATTTGTGATGTATTATTGAAATAATATTTTTTTTTTCCTCTTGACCTCTCTCCACTAACATATCTGCACCATCAAGTAACAGAAAAGGGATTTTTGATAAGACTCCACACTCTTTTTGAATGGCTTAAACAGAATTTAAAATATGTGATGTCTGGATCCAAATTACCCCTCTCACATGTACTTGCCACATGGAAAAAAATCACAAAAGATGTAACAAGGTTACCATTTTCTTAGTGCAAAATCTTATATTTGAAAATTGTTTGCCTCTCAGCAGGCCCAATGTTTTTTTTTGTTTTTTTTTTTACTTTCAAGTGGATGGAAACATTTTTGTAACACTCCACGAATTTTGCGTGTAGATGTAATTGTAATATTACAATTTTAGAGAAACGATGAAATAAAACGATTATTGGTGAACTGATAACTCTTAATAGTTTTCTGCCTATTGAAAAAAGTCTTTGAGGATATGCTTTGTTACACAAGAACACAGTTTGATACATGTACTGCATCATTTCTTTAAATTGTAGCACACTTTTTTTTTTCTTTTTCTTTGTGTCCCATATCATTTTTAAGTTTAAGGCTTGACTGTTTTTTAATTATTTTTTCTTCATTTTACTGCTGTTGAAAAATTCTTTTTTATCCCAATAAATTGTAACTTATTTCTTTCTATGTAGAAAGTACCATTTTGGAAGAAGGTACAGTTTGCAATTGCTTCATTAACCCCTTGCTTATTTCGACCATAGCCCTCTCTACATACCCCTTCAGGCCTGTAGGTTTTGGGACAAAAACCTCTTTCTTTTATCTTTCAATGGACTGCTCTCATCTGAATGACATTTAAAACTTTTAGCAATGAGACAAAGAATAATGAGGCAAAATAAAAACTCCCCTGCTGCTTAAAGACGACGATTGCATGAATTTTTTTCAATCTTTGAAAAGAGGCGAAAGCTGTGCTAGTTAGGCTTTTGTCCAACATTGGAAGGAAAAGTTGGACTCACTTGATGATGGCCTAGATTTTTTTCCCCACAGACCCAGAATGATTAGGAAATTTCAACATTTTGTCTATTAAAGCTTTATTGCATGTATATGGTCAAGATGCTTTCAACGCTAAGAGGAAAGAATGGCCTTGGATAATAACAACCTAATTATGAGGAGGGAGGCAAGACAGATCCTTATGTGTCAACAATGATGATAATAATAATAATAATAATAATCATGTTTACCAATGTAAAAAAATTAAAGGGAAAACAAATACAGAAAAAAAAAAGAAATTAAAAAAAAAAAAAGGTTAATCACAAATAAAACAGAAAATGTTTGATTGTGTTTTTGTTCAAGAGCAAAGGTGCTGATGGCTTTATTCCAAGCCAAAAGCAGATAATTACTCTGAAGCTAAAAAAAATTCCTTTTTTTTTTTTTTAATGATTCAAAAAATCCCATTGGCAGAAACTGTTGCGTGCTTTGAAATTTTGAATTTTTTTTTTGCATTGCTTACTTTCTTCCCCTTTCTTTTGATTTTTTTTTTTTTTTTGGAAAAAGGCCTGAACGGCTTCTAAATTTCATTCCAAATTTCAAAAATAGAAATCAAATCCTATCAGGCAAAGCTTGGAAATGCTTCTGCTCTTCCAATATATAGATATATCATTTTTAACACTAGCAGTTTAAACATTTCTTTAGGGCGGAAAAAACCTACTACACACAATTTAGGCCTGAAAGCAGACCTATTTCTCAAAAACTCCCTTAGAAAGTCTAGGCATGAATGTAGAGATATTCCGGAGACCCTTCAGAAAGTCTTAGCCTAAAAGAGGACTTTTCCATGAGGGAAGTACCTTTTGATTTAAAAATTGTGGTCTCTCTAGGCTCTGAGGCAAAAGAGACCAGAGATATTTCGGAGACTTTGCTTATCTAGTCATAGAGGGAAAAGCACAAACGTTATATATTTTATGATACAGTGTAGGCTAGATCTAATCTTATTTGCTTTCCATGCCTAAGAGACTCACTAGATCACAAGGCTTTTTTTTTTATTTATATTTTTGAAACTATAGAGGCCTAATGTTGATATGTTTTTACTTTAATGCAAAACACATAAATAGGCCATATCAAGTGAACTTCATCAATAAGTAAAAGGATGATCTGGTGGGCTAGTAAAAAAAAAACCACACACCTTCCCCATGGCTCCTACATACTATATATGTATAATTTTTATACATACACATATGCTGATTCTTCCCATCTTTGGTCTCTCTCTCTTTCTTTCTCTCTCACTTGTACTCCTTCTCTCACATACTGGCTCACTCCCTCTGTTTTCTTAATAGACTACCATTCATATATCCAACACACCAACCCTTAATCTCTCTTATCTATATATTCAATTGATTACTTAAATTGCCCCTAATATCCTAGCTATAAAAAATTTATTCACCGACTTTGTTCCTGCTAATTCTCTCACTCTCTGTCTACTCATATGATTTAGAACTGTTTTAGAGTCCTCTCTATAATTTCAGGGTTGTTGATATGCCAAATGTGTTTAAGGAAAAATTTTTTAATTAAAATAGTCAAGAGATGATTGGTGCTATTGATGATGCATTAAAGTAAGCAGATGTTAGTAGGGTGATGGACAAAGAATAAAATGCTCTGGTCATAGGTAGTGTAAATGAATAATATTTAAATTTGTGACAGAAACAATTGCTCGCCTTGAAATTTTGAACTTTTTTTTTTTTTTTTTTTTTGCATTGCTGACTCTTGTTTCCCCCCACTTTTGTAATAGATCCAAGTGGTGTCTAAATGTGGTGCTAAACTTGAAAACAATGGGATGTAAATCCAATCTAGTTATTCTTGGGAAAGTTTTTACTTTTTCAATACATAGGACATGATTCTTACTCTTTCAAATTGTGCATTTCCTTTAAGCTGATTCTCATAAACCTAGACACATTTAGAAAGTCTTCGCCTGAAAGAGGATACATTTTGTGAGGCTTCATCAAAAAAATCTAAGTCTGATAGAAGACATTTAGTGAGATTCCTTCAGAAAGTCTAAGCCTGAAAGAAAACATTTTGTAAGACTCCTTGAGAAAGTCTAAGCCTGAAAGTAGACACATTTTGTGAGACTACTTGAGAAAGTCTAAGCCTGAAAGAAGACATTTTGTAAGACTCCTTGAGAAAGTCTAAGCCTGAAAGTAGACACATTTTGTGAGACTCCTTGAGAAAGTCTAAGCCTGAAAGAAGACATTTTGTAAGACTCCTTGAGAAAGTCTAAGCCTGAAAGAAGACATTTTGTAAGACTCCTTGAGAAAGTCTAAGCCTGAAAGTAGACACATTTTGTGAGACTACTTGAGAAACTCTAAGCCAGAAAGAAGACACATTTTGTGAGACTACTTGAGAATGTCTAGGCCTGAAAATAGACACATTTTGTGAGGCCACTGGATAGAGTATTTTGAACTTACTGAGACCTGCGAAAAAGTTCTATGTTTGCTCTTATTCTCCATTGATTTTGAAATACAAAAGATAACCTTTATCCATGCTTTTTTTTTTTCTTCGCTTATAAGATGCCAAAGAATTTAGGAGGGGGGGCATAACTTTAATTTAAGGAAATATACTCATTCTTCTTTGTATATTATTATACTAACTTCATTTAAAGGAAATATACTCATTTATCTTCGTATATTATTATGCTTTAAAACCAGTCCAAATGAGCTCTAAACAAGGATGTTGGAAAGCGTAGGAGGACTTTGAAGTCTTTCACTGCTTTCACTATTTTGGTATGAAGCAACTAACATGGCGGCCCAACTAAGGTTAAATGAGCCAGATTTTAGTGTGTTTATGATGGATTTTACTGCCCTTCTGTGGTCAGATATCCATACATCATATATAGTTGCTCTTTTAGCACCACCATGTTAATTGTCAAACCTTGTAATGAAAGTACAGAGTTCAAAGTCCTCACCAACAGTGGCCTAGCACATATGTACATTTACAGAATACAAAATACGTGTGTAATGAGTATGGTTTTTTAAAATTTTTTTTTTAGTTATAGTCTTGAAACATTCAAATCTCCTCTTTCATTTACCACGAGTGGGAGAGGGGAACTGATACGAGGTTAAAATGAATAATCCAGTGACATTCCCAGGGAATCATGTCTTGAGATATTTTCTGAATGAGTCTGATGTTGTATGCAGCACTTTAGTGGGGGGAAGAAGATTTTCACGTTGTCATTTATTTCTTTTGAATGCTTTTTTCCCCCTCAAACAGTTTTAAATACCTCCATCTTGGCAACAGGACTGATGTGCATTTATCCATTACTCTCCTTCACAAAGATTATAGCATGCAGTATCGGGCTAAATTAATGGTTGGAGAATATGAAATGCAACCCATTTGGATTGGTCTCAAGACATTCAGCAATGATACACGCACAAACAGACATACATAATATATGAACAATAGCCAATATAAAACATACATAATATATGAACAATAACAGTAAACAAAATATTCACCCTGGTTTTATAATGCAAATGATAACCAACCATTTCATTATCTGCATCATCACGATCATCTGCATCATTATCATTATATCAAGTTAACATTTTCAGCCAGTTCTCTTGAGACATGTTGAATTTGCTGGCTTCTATTATGCTTTTATATCTTTTTTTCCTTTACCCATCATTTCCTTGTTTGATCTGGTGCCTTCCAATTTTATTATTATTATTATTATTATTATTATTTTTGTTTTGTTTTGGCTTTCTCTGAAGCCACTGAAGTGAATAAACCACAAATATTTTTACAATTTTAAGCCAATACATTACCCTTCCCCCCTCCCTTCCCCTAAAAGCCAAAAAAAAAAAAACAACTGAAAACCATAACTTTAGAAAGATAATTTGTTACCAAAGACATGGATGCATCTCAAATCCTTTTTTTTTTTTGTTTTTTTAAATGCTTGTTTGATGAAAACAAGTTCTAATTAAAAAAAAAAAAAAATTGGAAAGAAAATAATCTTCAAATAAAACATGTCTTGAAATTAGTCCAAATTGGTTGCAAGTTCTAAATTTTTAATCATTGATCTGGCGCTTATAAATTTGTTAAAAAGCATTCAAAAGAAGAAAGAAAAAAAAATGTCTTAGAAATTTTTTTTCAAGATATATTTTCTATTAGATCTGGTCTCAAGAAATATAAGCGAGTCAGCTATATATGACTTTGTCTCAAGACATAAGAGAGAGAGAGAGAGAGAGAGAGAGAGAGAGAAAGAGTCAGCTATATATGACTTTGTCTCAAGACATGAGAGAGAGTCAGCTATGTATGACTCTCTCAAGACATGAAAGAGAGAGAGAGAGAGAGTTAGGTAATATGACTTTGATTCATTTTTTTCAGGTAGCAAGACCAACATGTCCTCTTTTCCCCATCCCACTGAAAAAAAAATTTTTTAAAAAGCAACAAAAATCGCAGTTGTAAGAAACTAATATGGTCAGTTTTTCAGGTGGAACCGTGTTACCCTTTCACGGATCACAAAGTAAGTCAAGCTACTAAAGTCCACTTTTTTTTTTCTTCTGATTTTTTTTGGAAGTGATTTTTTTTTCTGGCTTCGGCAAATCTGTTCACTCTAGAATGCATCATTTATCTATCCATATATATCTATACATATGCTTGCTGATATAATTTCAGTACATAGTTATAGTTATATGTTTATAAAGTTATGTATTTTTTGTAAATAGGATTATATTAACTTTTGATTTAATATATTTTTTAAATCCCCTATTTTTACATTTCTTAGTTCTAACATTTTTTAGAGTGGCTTGAAATTCTTCTAAAAGATGTGGAGGAGGAAAAGAATAATTGTATTTGTTCTTTAGGATTGACTTCTAGCATTTTGTTTGGGGATTAAACTTAACATGCACGTTGCCCTAACAAGATGCAGTAGCCTGGTACTCCCTTTTACACAGCGCTCTAGTTTTTGAAAAAAAAAAAAAACATTTACCAAATTGACTATGGTCACTTATAGGGATTCTGGTTTATCGCATTTATCATTCTCATTATCATTGTCAAGTGTGGCCTTGCTTGTGAGCATTAGTGATACACAACCTAAGTCTTTTGTAGCTGTTAGCTTGCGCTTTACCTCTGCCCCCAGCCGATTTGTCATTGATCCAGCATATTCTACTCTCTAGACCCACGGACATTCCGTTTACTCTATTTTGTCAGTATGTCCATCACCTCTGCTCCCCAGCCCATTTGTCATTGATCCAACGTATTCTTCTCTTTAGACTATCTGACATTGGGATAGAAGATTTAACGATGGCTTGGAAAAACCAAAACCTATTTCTAAAGGGGCCTGTAGACAAACGTTTGTAATAGCTTATCTAGATCTGATTCTTGTCAGTTCTCACCTACTTTTCACCCAGAGGAACCAAATCGATTTAAATAAGCCTGCTATAAACTTTTTAACGCTTTTTAAGACGATGAGCACGCCAAGCTGCCTAGAAATATTTGTACCGCCCTAGATTTCTAGCTTGTCTGCACTTCCTATGTGTTTTGCGAGGGGGCTATAAATAGATTAGGTTTCTCCACTTTATGTGGAACATGTCTGTTCCTTTGTTATGATCAGCATGTCCCTCACCTCTGTTTTTCTTTTGTTTTATTTTGTGGACCAGGCATCTCTCTCTTGTCCAGGGGATATTTGATTTCCCTCCATCATTGACAAAATGACTGTTACCTCCGTCCTCACTTGCCATTGGATCGGACATCTTCCGTCTTGTCTAACAGACATTTTGTTATCCTCTCTTATTGTCTCTCAGCATTTCCTCTTCACTTCTGTCCCCACCCATTTTGCGATTGGATTGGAAGCTCTACTGTTTCCTCTTATCTTACGATACTATAAAATCCTGAAAGTTCATTGTTAAGACACTTATTATCATCATCTTGATGAACTGCTTATCCATTCCAGGGTGTAGCTTGCCTGACTGCATGTCTGTCTAAGTGTCTGTCTTTTGCCATCCCAGCAGCCCCAGTGAGTTGTTTGTCTCCATTTTGTCCCAAATTTCCACTTCGCACCCGCCTGGACGTCCTCTCGGCTTGGCCAGTCCTCTACAGCACCCTCTGGAAACTTGTTTTGAAATTCCTCACATCTGTTTAAATGTCTGAAATATTTCATTTTCTTCTCAAGAATAACATTCTCAAGATGGGTTCTCTCACATCTATCTCTTTTCTCTCGTGGCTTTTCATGATCTGTGTATTTAACTTCTTGATCTTTGTACTTCATTTCAAAAGCGATGTCTGCTCTGGATATATGCTCTTGTTCAAGAACCATGTTTCACAGCCATACTTATGTTGCTGTTGCAAATGTGCAGGTGAAATTGAAAAGAACCCGCATTGTCACGCCATTTTTTTTCTCTCTCTATTATTTTAAGCTTGTTTGCCGCTGTTGCAGACACCTCTTGCTTACAACTCTTTCAATTTGCTTACTTAACTGGTGACACTTTTCATGTATTTGAAGCTGACACATTTTGAAGTAGATAGAGAGAAAGACAGCAAGTGAGAGAGAGAGAGAGAGAGAGAGAGAGAGAGAGAGAGAGAGAGAGAGAGATAGAGATAGAGAGAAAGACAGCAAGTGAGAGAGAGAGAGAGAGAGAGAGAGAGAGAGAGAGAGAGCGAGGGAGCGAGCAACATAGGGATTTGATACAAATTTCTAAGTAAACTTTATTCTTGCTTTTCTTTTTTGAATTTTTATTTATTGGGGGTCACAAATTTATCTAATCGTAATTATGAGAAACTTTGCCATGAAAACAGGTCATAAAGGAAAACTGCTTTTAAGGTGGATTATGCGCCAGACCCATTGTTTCACAATGATTTTGCATTGATGAAAAATCGAGATCTAACGCATCAGCTGTGTAATTGTATATCTATGATGACCATATGATTGGTCGTCTCATCTCATTAAAAAAAAAAAAGGAAAAATAAACAATTGATTTAAAAACGTAGGTAGGTAAAAATAGTGACAAAGCAGTGAGCAAACTTGCCCATGACTGTTCAGGAACAGTTCCGTTGGTTTGAGATCGCCATTGACTCTGTCACGGGCAAAAAAAAAACCTGATGTGACCCTAGTGGTAAAACAATAAGACACAAAGGTGAACAAGACAAGGATCAATAAACCTTGATTATGATCCATGAAAAAAACAATGAAATATGGCCAGTACTTGATGGAATCCTGATTTCATGGCATTGCATCCGACATAACTTTTCATAGATGTTGTGAAGTTTTTTTTGTTATGTTGTTTTTTTTGTTTACCCTGGAAAACATTTTGTTTTCTTGGCAATTTTCTTCCATTTTTTGAAATTATCATAAAGGTTCATGGGTTTTCATTGCTATGGTAACAATTCATAGCACCTTCAAATGAGCAATTTCTTGAATAAAAAAAATAAATGATAATAAACAAGAAAAGAAAGAAAAATTTGTTTATTGCCATTTCAATTTAATTTTAAGTAGGAACAATAGACCTGGCTTTATCAGAACAACTGATAGTTGATACATTATTTCCATTTTGTTCTTTCTTCGGATTATTGTTTCAAAAATAAAAAAAAAAGGGGGGGGGGGGGGGNNNNATAACATTTTTATTTACCAAGATCGAAATTAACTTGACTGAAAACCAACGATGGCCATGGAAAATAAGAGATTTGAGATGAGTCAAATTGAAGGATATATTTAAAAAAAAAAAAAAAAATCTCCTTTCTAATCCGAAACGAACCAGCCTAGCAAGCAGTGCACACATTGCATCCCCGCCCCTTTGTGTCTGTGTCTGTATTGATCAGTATATTTTTTTTGCCATCATGCCCTCGTCAGTATGTGTTAATCTCATCGTATTCCAGGCGCCCATTTTCCCATGATTTGTTTGGTCTTCCACTGCTGGCCCCAGCCCTTTCTCTGTTTTGCTTAATTGCATTTTGTCACAGGGAAAACCCCCCCAAAAAAAGACTTTTGTGGTGTTTATGTAAAATTATTTCTCTTTAAAAGTTTTTATTTTTTTTTTCTTTTGCGGGAAGCATCATAGAGGGCGGAAAGTTTACATCAAATCTCTTTTTTCTTTCATTTCGATTGTTTCACTAATGATTCTAAAATGATGTCTTGGTTTAGCTTGCATTTTTAGTATTGCAAACTACCATATTCAATACATCCATTCAGGTTTTTCTATGTATTTTTACTATTTTATTTTTCAGTGATTTTACACATGCATGAATACGAATATACATCTTATATTTATAAATGTCTGTGAAAATTATATCCTACCTCTGTATACATGCATACATATGTGATGTTTATATGTTTATTGTGCTTACTCAATGTTCTTTTGTCCATTTCTTGAGGTTTTCAGTGCAAAGCTTTTGCTTCCATTCACAGAACAAAAGAGAGAGAGAGAGATTTTGCGCAAAGCACAATCATGAAGCTGAACTTGGCTTGCAGCAGTTTTGCTCTTTTACTATTTGAAAGCCTCATTTTTTTTTTTCATCAATTTTTAAACCCTTTTTGAATGAAATGCAAAAATATAATTATATTTAATTAAGTAATTATTTCGTAATAAACTGGGTCTTATCAGGAGCTAACCTCCCCCCCCAGACCCTCCCAAAAAACAAATCTAAACCTAATTTAATATTCTTTCTTCTCTATCAATTTGTGCACAAACTTTTAACTTTTTAAAGAGTAGATATAGAAGGCTTAAATCAGAAGGAAAAACAAAAGTTTTGATCACAAAATTAAAGTCAAATTTGCTCTCTGAAGATACGAGATTTAAATAGTGCATGTGTTTAATTAGAAATTTGAAATCCAAAAAAAAAAAAAAAATTTGCAAAAGAAGATAAGCTGTGAATATCATGTGTACTGTTTTTGATGTTTACTGCAATGTTTTTTGTATGTTTGATTTTTTTTTTTAGTGTTTTTATTATTAAATTTTATTTAGTATTGAATGGTTAACATAGAAGCCAAAAAAATATACTTCAAATGAAAAAAAAAAATACTTACTGGCTTTTCAGAATAACAATAGGCTGTAAGAAATTAGTTTTAGCAAAAGGTTTAAATTCCTAATGCCTAGATTCCCCTTTTTTTATTAAAGATGTCACACCCATGTAATTTTTTTTTTTAGTTTTAGCTTCTTTAAGAATTCGTTTTTTGTTTCTTTTGCATTCAATACATTTATAAGAATTACATGACTCCTAAATGGATGTAGTATAATTTTAAAAAGATTGCTTTTATAAAAATTTCAGTGTAAGTTCATCTCACAGTTATTAGGAAAATGGACAAAGTTATCATGAAGACTATCGCAACTAAAGCTTCTTGTAATGCCATGATATATCCAGGCTTTTGTTTGTACCTTGGGTTCAACATTTAAGTCAGATGCAGCTAACTGAGCAAAATTGGGCTTTGCTAAATTTTTTTTCCTCTTTCAAAGAGTTACAGGCATTTTAAAACAGTAAAAATCCTTGATCCCAGGGATGGCTTATATTTTGACTCTTGTAAAAGGTGGCACCAATAAATTCTGCGTTATTTTAAAGAAAAGGAAAAAAATGTTTTCGTCATGATATTGAGAGCTTTATGTGCCTTGAAACCAGCTAGAGAACTGGGAAGATTCATCTGACAGGTTTTACATCAGTTTTGAAAAGAGTCTGTTATCATTTTTCTGTTCTGAAAAAATTAAAAAAAGATTCTGTGTCAGGGTGTAAGCATTGAAACTTATTTTAAAAATGATGATTTTAATGAAAGACACGGACATTTTATGAAATTGTTTTGATATCTGATCCATTAGGACTGTTGTCAAGAAAAACACACGCAGACCCACGAACAAAAACCCCAAATTCTATTTCTTTGTTGTCTCTCATCACTGTAGACCCACCGTAATCTGGCCATCATGAATATTGGAGCACCAGCGTGTGGCATGAACGCTGCTGTGCGGTCCTTCGTGCGGATCTCACTGACCCGCGGCTTCAGGGTTCTCGGCATCCACGACAGCTTTGATGGTCTGATGAAGGGAGATGTGGTGCCCATGACGTGGAGCCAGGTGCAGGGCTGGGCTGGCAAAGGCGGATCTTTCCTCGGCACCAAAAAGTAAGCGCTGGATTATGAGTAAGAATTGATAGAGGTGATCTCTCACTGTGTTTGTTGAAAACCATGGGATAGGGTTGAAACAGAAAAAAAAAAAATGGAAACTAGAACCATTTTAAGTGAAGGTGTAGAGTCATGTCAGTAGTACGTACCTTTTTTTTTTTTTTGCATCAAAGAGTTGTGCAAAGATAATGTAAGAGTTTTGTTGAAATTGTAGGCTCAAATTTGTCAGTAACCCTTGGGGTAGAATTGTAGAGTTATTGATATCATATAGTATTTAACATAGGCGCTGTACACTACAGGACGCACCTCATCCAAATAATTCATGCCTGTTTATGGTTTTAAAAAAAAGCTTTTGGGACAAGATTGGCTATATTTCATTAAATATGTTATTCATAAAGCTAATATGAAAGTGCTGGAAGCAGCATAAGAGTCATGAATAAGCTCATTAGTGAAGACTTATAATTTTAAAAAAAAGAAAGAGAGAGAGAAACTCATAAACAAAAAACAAAGGATGACATTATTCTGAAATAAATCTTTTCCTGTTAACCCAGGTTTCGTACTGCTGTCTGCCTTCTTTACCACACTGTGCTCAATTCTTCATTCAATTTGTCTGAATTTGATAGCACTCCACTGAAGTGAACTAAAAGTATTACATTTTATGTGAAAGTGTGTGTTTGTGTCTGTGTGTTCTGTGTATACATGAGCCACTTCCTTGAACTTCTTATTTCAGACAATATTAAATGTTCAAATTGTCATTTATGCAGTAAGTTATGAATAGAATGAGGGAAGCACTGTATTTGAGAAACATTGGAGGGAAATGGGTATAACTCCAATTTTAGGCTCCTGTCTCTTCTAATTCCTTTTAAGCCTGTTTTCATCATTCTATATCATTTTGTCCCTTTTTTTTTTGTGCCCTTCAGAGCCTGTTGATAAGTTATGATTCTAAAGGGTTACATCAGTTTCATATGAAATCATTTGTTCACAAATGTTGACAAGGATTATTAACAAACAAGCATGTTTACCCGTTCAAATGAACGTGAAAGGAAAAGATATTTTCCTGAACATAATCTGCCCATCTTAGTGTCTCATTAAGTAAATAAAAACCAAGAAATACTGACTGATTTTAAAGAGTTATATATTTCAGCATATAAATCGAGGTTTGCCTTAAACTATATGCTGAAGAATGTCTTAAAACATTACGACTTTAAGCAGACAAGGATTATTAACAAATATTAACAGCATAATAAATGTTTTTCCTACAAATTTGATCTCTTGTGGGGTCTGTCTTATGTTGAACCAGTTTCACAAAAGCTTCATCTTCTTCTGATTTAGATTTTATGCCTATTTCTCTTCCATTTCCTGTCTTCTTTCTGTGGTGAGGTTGCCTAAGCCCATTTTGGGCTCCATAAATTTGTTATTAGTAGATTTATGGTAGTGAGTGTTGGACAATGAACAAAGAAATGTATAGAAAACTGAAAGTATAGAGATTTGGTTTATCGGAAGAATGATGAGGTACTTAAAAAGGCTAAACTTGAGCGATCAGTAATTAAAACCGTAAGATGGAAGCATCTACAATTTCAAAGACACAGAGGTTTAGAACATTAAGCAATCACAGGAAAGATTGAAGGCAAAGGCACTAGAGGTGGAGAGAGAAAATCTACATCGAAAGTTTTAACTAATGGGCAATAGATAATGGTAGCAACAATAACTTAATAAGGTTACTAGGATTACAATTGTCAATGTCTCTTTCAGGTGGGGCACCTGAAGATGTTTGCCTCACTCAATCCCTTGAGCAAGATTCTACTGATTTATTAAGACTCTATTTTAAAAGCAGGGGTTAATTTCAAGGGTTTTTTTTTTAGATTTAAAAGGAGGGGTTAATTTCAAGGGGTTTTTGTTAGATTATAAGAAAATATTATCAGACAAAACATTATTTCTGAAGTTTGTGTCATTGTTGTATTCTTCTTTGCACAAAGATCAATTTGCTTGTTCTCTTTTTCCATTAAAAATATATATAATTTTTGAAGGACAAAAGGGGGAAAGAATTATTAAAAAGTTCACTAAAAGCCTGACCTCACCAAAAATGAACAAGCTGTAGCAGTGTAAGACACAGTCAAATGATTGTGCAGTCGATTTTCTGGTATTGGTTTTTTATTAAAGACCCTGATAACATGATGAAAGCGGCAAGGACTGTCCTTATATGAGTAGCAGTTAGCCTCTCTAGATCCTGTGTGGCATGTGGCTGTGATCGTCTTATGTTCGGTTTTGTGAATAAATTAAGTTGTGGACTTATTTTCTCAAACTTCGATTTCATTTTGAACATTTTGCTATCGTTTTGGTTTTTTTTTTTTTAACTACTTTCTAAAAAATTAGCATGAAAGAGTATTATTTTGGATTAGAATTTTTTTCTTCTTATTTTCATATTATTTTCCCACCCCCTTTTTTTTTTTTCTTTTCTTAAACTCATCTCTTCTGTATCTGTACCACAGCCAAATAAACTTGAGTATAAGCAGTTTTAAGTTTATGAGCAATACTGCATTTCTGCCCTCTATCACATATTTCTTCCATTTATACTGTACTAGTGTTTTTGGTGAACAAATTTGAAGGTTTTTTTGTTTTTTTTAAACAAACTACTTTGTCAGTATAAATAAAAGCTCGCTTAATCAAATTTTGGTAATGGACAAACAATCGCCAAGTAGTACATATTTTATTCTACATCATATTTTGCACAAAGAGCCCTGAACTCTTTGTCAGAGCGGTTTTTTGCAGCTATTCATCACTCAATTTTCAACAACGTTCATCATCGTTATTAAATAATGCATATGTGTACACCGCACTTCTCCATTCATTCTATCTGTGCTCTGTCTAGACTTTCGTGCCTATTCTTTTCCGCAGCTTTGAAGACGGGTAAGAGCACTATGGATGTACTGGAGCTCTGCTTTCAATCTGTCTTTGAGTTTTGTCAGTATTTGCGCTGTGAACTCCCTGTAAAAAAAAAATAAATAATGTATCTGTAGAGTCTTTGTTCCATTATTACAGCTAGCTATTCTACACATTTCCTTTTAGATCAGGAATATATAGATTCTTGAATAGCTCTTCTTTCCATCGTGTAAAAACCTTGCTCCAATAGGTAATGAGATTTCAGAAAGAGTTTTTGCCCCTGACTGCAATGCTGCCTCCCTTTCCCAACATCATCATTATTATTATTATTATCATTTTTTTTTTCACAAAATGCTCAAGAAATTTTGAGAAAATATGTGGCTTTTTTATGTTTATTTATTATGAGACTAGTCCTAATAGTGAGTGAGATGTAGCAAAAACAAAAAAAATGCTTTAGATAATAAACTATTTGAAATACATATCTTCCATCGTTTGCAATCCCTAACATTAACAATAAAAAAAAAATAAAAGAAAAAGGCTTTTATCTTGGCTTTGAATCAGAATGTACTAGAGCAAACTTCACTGGGTAGGGGTTCATCATGCATCAGGCCTTTGAAACTTGAAAAATCCATCTTGAGACTCAATTTTACTGATGTAAAAACATTTGACTGCATACCAGGGGTTAACAATATACAGTAAATTTAATGGCTGACGAATTAACTGTGGGAAACAAAACTATGTCATGAATGGTCTTAAATAATACTTTTTTTTTTTTTTTATTATTTTCTCTTTCATTTGAATTGATTATACACCAAATATCTATACAAGACCTGAGCAACAAGCCAAAGCACGTAATGTAGTGTCACTTTTTAAATCTGGAAAAAAATTTTTTTTAAATGATCATGTTTAACATGTCTTTAGAGCTTTATCCTGTTTGAACTAGTGAAAAGTTGCAGAATGAATCAATAATTGAAAATGTGTAAAGTGTGATGTGAGCCTTACATGAGCTGACTTCAAGACATCACAGTTACTAAGAGTAAGAACCTCCCAGAAATATTTTTAATGGTTAGCATCATCCTTGGGTGAAAAAAAAAAAAATAAAAAGCCATAAGTGGCTAATGGGAGCTTAGTTAGTGGGCGACAGTGAAAGTTAGATTGATAAAATGACTGCAGAACGATTTTGAATGCAAAGAAGGGGCAAAGCTCATTCTGTCAAATCTCAGTTCCTCGCATTGTTAATGATCAATATTTTTTTTAAAAATACATTTTTCTGAAATATTTGACTTTTTTCATTGCTCTCATTCTCTCATTTCATTGAAGACGATATTTTTTACTACCATACCAACCACTCTCTCCACACTTGCTATTACAAGCTTGAGATCCCAAAACAAAAACCTCCCAGTAGTTGTCACTGAATCCACATCATTCAGTCGATCCCATTCATAGTTATTGTGTCACGTTCTAGCATGCTTTGATATGGTTTTTGTCTCTTGCGTCACAAGTTTTGACGACTGTTCTAGATAAGTCTGTGATTTCCCTTTTGTTGCGACTTCTTACTTGACATATAAATGCAGGAGCACAGACACATTCCAGTAGCAGAGATGTCAAGATGATGTAAAACAAAAGGAAAAATACTTTATCCATTTGCATGTGAGACAAGTAAAAGTAATTGACTCTTGCTTGTGAGAATGACAGAAGATTGTTCTTAAGTGTGAGACCTTTTGAAAATGCGTGCTGTGAAGGCATGTTGTAATAGTGGATTTACTGACGCACACATGCGGAAAAAGAAAGCTTTTATCAATATTTTGTGGACAACTTGCCGATGGTTTTTTTTGTCATTGAAAAATTATGGTAGGTTCTAGTTATAAAACTCTGGAGTTGTATTGAGATTGTCTTGTGTGCTCTTTTGCTTATAATTTACATCTAGGTTTAAAACTGAAGTATCATTGGTAAAGTGATATATTATTATATACATCGTTTTGCAAAGTTTTGCGCTTTGTTTTGTGTTGGTGGCGCCAAAGTTTATGCTTGTATGGTTTTCTTCTATTCAAACTTTTACTTTGCAAAAAATTACTAGAGCTTGAAAATTGAAATAAAGCAGGAAAATGGCTTTCTGGAAACATTTGGATTAATCATTTAGGAAAGAATGGCTAGCGACCGTGCCCTGAAATCTTTCTGCGTTGTGTTTGTGTTTGAGCTCACTACTGAGGCCCTGGCATGGTGACTGCCCAAAAGCCTGAGATCACCTTGCAGTGGATGAGTTCTATGCACAAATGAAGATGAAAAACTTAAGACATAATTACATCTTCTTTCCTCTTAATGGCTCATTCATACTGTTTGCAAAGTACATGTATATAATAATTTTTTTTTTTAGTTATTTTTCCATGATTTTTGTGATAATTTTACTTCACAGCTTGTGATTATTTTGTTGGTGCACACAGCTTTTCTTTTTTCAATTCTCCAAATAAAAAAAAAAAATCTTT
>BLXT01001935.1:271666-281908 GCA_019648995.1 Plakobranchus ocellatus
GGGGAGACAGAGACAGAGAGAGAGAGAGAGAGAGAGAGAGAGAGAGAGAAAGAGAGAGAGAGAGAGAAACTAGTAATAGTTAGTGAGAATAGAAGATACAGCAAAAGCACAACGCTTGAGAACGACCAATAGTCAGTAAGAAAGAGAGGAATGAAAGACAGGAGGTAAGGGAGAAGTGGTAGAAAGAGAGAGGGAGAGAAAGAAAAAACAGAAAGAGATATAGAAGCAGATGAGAAAGAGAAAAAGAACGGGAGATGAACGAAAGAATGGAATTACTTACGCACTATATCTACGCCCACTGCTCACGCAATGCAATATCACATGCTCGTCACATTATGAGCTGAGCATGTGACATATTTTTTTATCTGTTCATGTGATCAGTTCTTGTTCATTTTAATCAAAATGGCGACTACCACGAAGACCGCTGTGTTTTTAGTCCTTCTTTCTACTTTTCTATCTGCTTCTCTTGCATTTAAACCTGATGGCTGCAATATTCCTTCTCGATTTTGGTGTGAGAACAAAGATGTGGCATTGCGATGTGGTGTAAGTTAGTCGTGTTTGTTCCGTGAAAATTTAAGTCCAGATAACATTCGGGCGAAAATTTTTTCCGCTTTAGGTATCTATTATGCCTTATTCCTGACCACATAAATTTGCAGTAAAATTTATATTTTACCATTACTGCTGCAATAGGGTAAAAGCTTTTAAAAATGTGCTTAATCTCAATTCCTCCACTTTTACAATTAACTAGACGTTTTGTAAATAGGCTTATTATGTATTGGGTATTATAGTAACATAAAACCAGAATTTCCAGTTAATAGATCACTTTTCTGGTAAGTTTTCTTTTGCTGGATCCAGTGCAGCAAGTTTTTAAACTCGTTGCAAATTAATAAGATTGAAATATTGATAATTTTGCAATCTGATATTGTCAATGGATACCTTGTGAGCACAATTTGAACATCCCTTTCAAAATAAAACTTTCATTTCTTATTTTCATACAATGTGGTGATGTAACATATGTACAGATCTAGATCTATATGCAATATTAACCATTAATCATTACATGTGCTAAAATTTTGTCTCTAAATTAGGGAAAATTTCTTGAAATTTCAATCGACCTTTCTGCTTCTCATCATTAAGTGCAGACTCACTCACCATTTTTTCCCCCTCTATCTACTATAGGTTCTCAAACTATGTTCTCCTGTGCAAACACAACTCTGCTGCCTCCAATTATTTCCCAATTCCCGCTTTTATAAATATTGGCCATAATTTTTAATTTGTAGATCTCTCAGTCACAGTTTTCTTGACATTGATTTGTTCCTAATTTTGGGAATTGTGCGAACCTCATAAAGGATGTTTTGTTTTGAAATTGTTTTCTCTATTCAATTTCTCCAGTATTGTCGTTTTTTTCATTTTATTTTAAGAGTTAAATGGTATTTTATTAATTCATGAACTTGATAAAAATCCATGCCTGAGTTTGAAAACAAAATATATGAGCAATGCAAGCAAATAATATGAAAACTGTGCACTGGTACTAAGATGGAAAGTGTGCAGAAAAAAAAGGATCTAGATTTTAATAGGCCTAGAATATTGGCTAGATCTAGATTCATGATTAGGTGAGTTCTCTTGTATCTCAGCCAAATCAAACATTGGTATGATGGAAACATAAAGTAGATAATTTTTTAAAATTCTGTGTGTTCAGAACAGAAGGCAGGAGGAAAATAGTGATCAGACAGGACCGAGGCTCGATCTGGATCTGTTGTTGCATGTCTAGATTTACAGATAACCAAGATTACAGAATCCAACTTGTCTCTTGATAGCTCATAGAGTAAAAGCAAACTTAGTTACTGAAGCAACCCTTACTAATCTATAATTAAAAGAAATGATGAGTTAGACTCAAAGATTTTTTGCTGGGGACCATTACTTTTTGTCAAAACTTTTAATAGACTGATAAAAATTATAGAAGTACAACAGTATTTAGCAGTCAAGTTTTAACTTCATGATGCAAAGATTTGGATTAAACTCCCAGACAATTTATAATAGTATAGATCGGCTGCTTTCATAAGATCTAGACCTACATTGACATAAGAGACTTGCTTTTATTTGGGGGGGGGGGGGNNNAACATCCTGACCTTTTAAGGTAACACAATGCTTTGAGAAAGTTCAAATTTACAATGTAAATTTGTAAATTTACAAGTAAAGAAGTACAAAAAATATTAAAAAAAAACTATTTACCAAGGCACCAAAGAAAAGATGTTGAGTTTTAGTTCCTTATTGTCTGTGACCTGCATTCTTTCTGTTTTGGAATTTCGCTAGTGCCTTATAAAGCTTTATTTAATTAATGAAATTTCAATCTTCATGCAAGTATATAAAAAAAAAATAATTATTTGGCATCTTTTTTTCAAACCCCTTTCAATTTTTCTCTAAAATCCTATATATGAAATACATATTCAGGGTAGAAATACTGAGTGTGTAATACAACTGTATTTAACCTTATGATCTTTACCCCTGAACAGGTGCTGGACCAATGCAAGCAATTTGAATGGACAGATGCTGCCGACAAAGTAGAATTGGCTCTTTACTATGAGAGCCTCTGCCCTGACTGTCAAGGATTTATCACTGGCACACTTTTCCCAAACTTTGCCAAACTCAGCTCAATAATGAATCTCACCTTGGTGCCCTATGGGAATGCTTATGTAAGTCATTTTTTAAAGTTTCAACTATAGTGTCTGTAGAACAAAAAAGCAATTCTTTTGAATTGAATTATCTTGTAAAGTTATCAAGTAACGATGCAAATTCATTTTACTTTCTTATTTTTATTCCGAAAAAAAAAAGGCTTTTGTGCTTGCAATCTTGCAAAGAATTTGAGGTGATATCCTTGAGAGTAGTTAGCAATAGATCTATTAGAAGTTGATACCCTCAGATAATGGTTTGAATTCAAGAACCTCAATCTGCCAATCCTTAAGACATAGTCAAGATAATATTAAGGTGGAAATAGTAAAAAAAATAAATAAGGAGTAATCAATGCATCTGTTAAGCTAACAGGAAATAACAATATCTAATTTGCATTCTCTGATCTTTCATATCGTAGGGCATTCCAGTTATTTATTATAATGTCATGGCAATGATTATAAAAACAAATCTTTCACCATTTTAAAAATTGTCTTTATTTAGCCTGGCTGTATTAAAAATAATCAAACTTTTTTCAGGAGAGAAGGGATCATGACAAATGGATTTTTGACTGTCAGCATGGAGAGCAGGAATGCATTGGAAATCTTATTGAGGTGTGAACTATTTTTTTTCTTCTAAATTGCTTGTTATGCTGAATGTATGTGTTTGATTTTAGAGGTGCAACTTTAAGAAGGTGATATATATTTTGTTTCATTTTTTTTTTTACAAAACATTCTTCAGTTTTTGCTGCAAAAAGAATTCTAAATATTGCTAAATTGACTTGAAATTACTCTAAACAGTCTGATATCACATTTTGAGTCTTTGAAATTATTGTAAAAAGAGTTTGAAGTCATTTTTGAATATTTTAGATTATTGGGAACAACATGCAATTCTGAAGCTTTGGACGAATGCTGACTCCAAATTCAAGATAGAGAACTGGAAAAAAAAATTTTAAGTTATAAAAAAGGGAAAGTAACTCTAAAATCGTTTTTTGTCGTTATTATATTGTATCAGAATTATTTGGCCTTTTCTCAAGATAATTTATGCATGTAGAATGTGTACATTTTTATTCTGTGCATGAAATAAACAAAGTACAAATGTGTATGTCATTTATATAGTCTCTCCATAAGGATATCTAAACAATGTGTACAGATTCTGGTGTATTTCTCTCTTTGAAATGATTTTTTTTCAATGAAATTATTAATGCTTTTTGATAATGATAAATTTTCATGACATCGTCATAAAACTCTTTGTATATTAAACTGTAAAATGATTTCTCTGTCCTGTTGGGATCACATATTTCTGAGTGTTTGTTTCTTTCTTTAGACATGCACGATTGCCTTGGTAGGTGATGTCAACAAATACTTTCCCTTCATCAATTGTATGGAAGCATCAGAGTTAAAACCAGCAGATGCTGCAGAAAAGGTAACCAAAAATCATAATTTCATATTGTATAGGATGTTGCAAAGAACTGATTTGAAAAAAAACGAAGTTTTCTGTAGTGAAGGAACACTAGTCATGTATATTATTTGTTTAGTGACAGCACATAACAAGATGTTTTTGCAGAAGGAACGGGTGCTTGAAAAGTAATGTATATTTGAGAAAAGATCATAATTTTTAGGGCGAGAATAGGATGTTGCAAAGAACTGATTTGATAAAATAACCTTTCTTTAGTTAATAAGTTTTAGTCATGCATGTTATTTCTTCAGTGATATCTCAAGGCAAGATGTTTCGCAGAAGGAATATGTGCTTAGGAAAATAATGCATTTTTGACAAAAAAAATCATTGCTTTTAGTTAGAAAAGTTTTTACATCTCAGTGAAGAATTTAGTGTTAAAATAAAATTTTAATCTTTACCATAATATTTTTTATAGTTACACCAAATAAAACAAGAAAAATAGTTAGTCAAATTGTGGCTGCAAAAGTAAGCCCTCTAGTATAGTGTTGTATCAAAAACACTTACACACACAATTTTACTAGAACAAAGTAGGCCTGCTTGCAAAGATTTTGCCATTGAAAATAGTTTTTTTTTTTTATTCCTTTATGATGAGTTTGTGTCTGATATTGTTTTCAGTAATATATAAAACATTGTCATTTTTTCATTCTCTGGATTCTTTCTCTTTATTCAGATGATCCTCAGAGTGATATGTTGTACATTCTAGCCTTAATAATTATAACAATTACAAAATATCAGATTATTTGCTTTATTTTTCTGTCCCATTGGTTTTTTTTTTTTTTGTATGATTAGTGTGCCTCCAAGTTCCCTGTGCCTCTTGAAAACATAATGAATTGTTCCAAATCTGACTATGGGAATGAACTGGAGCATAAGATGGCCCTGAAAACAAATGCTTTGCAGCCGCCACATCGCTATGTGCCCTGGGTCACAATCAACGGGGTTTGTTATATGTTACATGTTTTATTAACTCTTATGATCTACAATAAAGTTTAATGTGCTTAATTTTTTCTTTAGATGCCCTGTCTGGAACAGAGGATGGTGATCATGTTCCTCCACTCTAACCTATTCTCAGTTAATCTCATAAAGTTTTTGGTGCCACCATTATCTGTTTTCCTTGAGTTAAGCCTTTCAATAAAAGTTATTCTCTGTCTACCACTACTACATTTGCCTTCAGTCTTCCTTGTGATTGCTAAGTGTTCTAAATCTTCGAGTTGGCAAATATGTCCCAACATTTGTAGTTGCCTCAGTTTTATGGTTTTAATTAATGATCGCTCAAGATTAGCCTTTTTCAATACTAATTCATCAGACTTTTTTCCGTCCATGATGCCCTCATCATCCTTTTGATAAACCAAATCTCTACTTCTTCTAGTTTTCTCTTTGTTTCTTTGTTTATCGTCCAACACTCACTATGATAATTCAACCAAAAACAAATTTCAGTCCTGCTAAAAGCTTCGTACATTAGGAATCTTTGTTTTTTCTTCTACTTGAATGAATTTGCATTTGAAAAATAATCTATCTTGGATTGCATTTAAGAAAAAAAATGTTTCTACATGTACAATCTCCATATATGGGCCCTTCTCTTTTGCAAAACTGCTCCCTGCATAATATTAAACCAACAAAATAAAAACAACAAAAGGGGGGAATGTTGTATAATGCTCTTTCCAATCCTGTGGTCTTCGGTTTTTTTTTTCAGTTCTACCCTTGATCCTGTTTTTGGTTCTTATTTATTCATTAAAAGTATGTAAGATTTTTTTTATAAAGCCTTGCACCTCTCTTTTATATTTCACATAAAACTAATAAAACCAATAGCAGCTAGTCACACTACAAGAAGGCCAACAGTCCTCAAGTTTTGCATTATCATAAGACTCTTATGTCTTACTTTTTCTTAGCAAAGCAAGCAATAAATGAAAACTTTTCATTTTTGGCATACTGTTTGTTGTCACTACATTGACATAACAAGTTGAAAAAAAAAGTTCTTGGTCTAGTTAGACATTTTCAGTCATGAAAGATTTATAAGAGTCATTTCCCTTTTATCCTAGATTCATACTGAGGCTATAGAGAAAGAAGCTGAGAGTGACTTAGTTAAACTCATCTGTGATACATATAAGGTCAGTATCAATCGTGTATGAAATTTGTAATTATATAATGTTACGCAGTTTAGGCCAACACTATGTGGTCTTTATGAGGTGGTTCTTACATGTTATTTTTTCTTGAAAACAAAAATGTTTCTCCTTTCTTATTTCAGGTGCATTTTTTTCCCCACAGCACTTAAGAATTTCAAATCTCAGTAAGGCTCTCTCTTATATCCAGCATTGCTAAACTCACAGAGGGAACGTCCAGGCCAAACCAATTACTAAAGATAATGAAAATCTTCTTCTGGCTTATTTGCATTGGCCTGAGAAATATAGCAAAGGAATTGTCTGAGAAAATTCATGAAAAAAAAAAAAGGATAATTCTTTTTAAAGGGTGTGGATGGGAAGAGTGGAGAAAGGCATATTTTTTTTCAGTATTTTTTCTGAACATTTTTCCTCTCGATCCTCACAGAAAGCAAACATTTGCATACTTGTATGTCAATAAATCTCTGCGAATGCAACTTTTCTTTGCATTTAACATGAGTTAAAACAGTTTTCAGAAATCTATAGATTTGTTCTTTTGTATTAAAAAAAACCTGAAATATTTATCAGTGTCACCTTCACCAACACCCTAATGCATTGTTTTTTTTAAATCTATGCAATCATCTTTCTCAAAATCAATCATCATCATCTGATCACCATCACCACCACAACCACCATCATCAACATCATCATTAACACCACCAATCCTCTCTATTGTAATTCTTGAAGGTCGTGATCTTGATCTTTTCTAGATGTTCAGTCTCATCTTACTTCTTCTGCACCCAGCCATGTTGGAAGTCAGATCTCTCCCCTTTCTTTATCTTTCTTGCACTCATTCTTTGATGCCTCTTACTCTAATAATCTTTGCCTTCCCAAAGAATGACCTATGCACAGTCAGTGTGTAACTTACAACAACAGAGATTGTTTTTTTCATTTCTCAACGTCTGTATGGATTTTTCTTCCATAGGGACCCAAGCCTCAAGTTTGTATGTGATGGGAAGTGAGATTTGCATGAAAACCAGCTGATATTGTATACAAGCCTGCAGCGTATAGTTGTGAGGAGAAAAGACTTGTGTAGATGACTTGTTTGATATTGTATTCAAGCCTTTTTTTAAGCATGTATGATGAAACGAAGACTGGCATGAGAGAAAACACCAGCACACAAATCAGCTGATGATAACTTGCTCCTCTTATTTATTACATATTTTTCTGGAAACCATTCCAATGCAAAATGAAATTTGCATTTATTTGAAAAGAAAAAAAAAGTTATGAAGTGCATTTTTTTCCCATTTAAAATATAATGTTTTTGTGTATACATAGAATCAATTGAACTATTAATTCTTCAAGATGAAAAGGCCACAAAAGAAAATTGAACACTGTATGTGTAGTTTCATGCAGAATGACACTTTTTTGAGAAATCTGCCATGGAAAAAAAAAGGGGTTTATACTTCTGAGAAAACATAAATCATTTATTTTAAGAAGTATTAGAAATTGTCAATCTTCTCACAAGTTGATGTAAGATTTCCTATGGCAAACAGCTGCATATAAATTATTTTGCACACTTATCCTGGCAGCAAAATGTCCAATCTTGTATGTTTTCACTACATGATATCAATTTTTAAAATTGTAAGTTGGGCAAGTTTCAACCTTGCTTGTTTCTTGTCACAGCATATTAAAACTTACTGAAAAGAGATTAAAATTAATGAAGAATGAAAACTTATTGCTACAATATTTTTTTGTATTTGCAGTAGTGTCAGTGACAGCAAAGATATATATATAGTTATATATATATATAACAGAAATCCTATAAATAAAAAAAAAATGATCTCAAATCAAAAAGTGCAATGCATTTTTAAAAAACTGCCTTTAATTCATATCAATAAAATCTATATATAATTCAAACATAAGTATTTTGTTGTTCTCTAGCAATTGGTGGAAAGAGTATTGTGTATAAAGATCTTAATATTTCTGTTCACTTTTTCTTATTGAAAAGAGATACTCTGCTTCTATTTATTTTGATTTTAAAGGTGAACTTTTGCATTTCTTATTACTGTAACTATACTTAATTCAAGTAGTTGATTCTACTTTAGCTAGACTAACTGTTCATATGTTGGTTTTCTAGACCTACTAGTTTCTTGCTTAAGATAGAAAGTACAACCCTCCCAAAAAATATCAAACTTGGTACATTGTATACTCCCTTTCAAATCTTCGCATATGGATATTTTTTCTTTAAATTAGAGCATTGAATCATCATGTTTTGAGGTCTGAAAAACACTGTTTTGGCCTGGACATCTAGGTAAACCAACTAAAAGTGTTTAATCTCCAACAAGAATCAAAACTCAGGTTTCCTCTTTAGTCATATTCTCAGAATCAATAATATGTTTGTTATAAGTTTTGATATTACATACATGCGTTTAATCATATGAAGAGCTAATGATAGGCCCACAATATGAAATACTTACATATTTTTACTTTTTTAGCATATAAAGAAATATAATTTTACACAACACAATTCCATTGAAAACATATTTATCGTCATTATTGTTGATTATATTTAAAGGCAATAGATTCTTGAAAGGCCCGCTAATAAAACGGGAAACCTCCTAAAATCATTGCATTGCCAATGGAAGAGAAACTTTACTCTAACTAAGGAGTTGCTGTTATAAAATCTAAGCCACTGGGTTTTAGTGTCACGGGTTTAAAGATGCGTATTCTTAATCTTAATACAGAGCTCCCAACTGGAAAAAGTATTGTTTGAAACAGAATCAATGACCATTGAGACATCACTTCCCCTTCTGTCATATATAATCTTCACGCTACACGCGAATATAAAAAAAAAACAAAAAAAAAACATAACAAAACTCAGTTATCTTTTAATCGAAAGTAAAGAGGGTCCCAGGCTTAGTCCAAGCATCGGTGAACCAGGAGAAAGATCCTGACTGTTCGTGGTATATGGCGCGATGAGGTAGTTTGTCATTGCTTTCCTCGCCGACTTTACTGTCGTCGGGTCGTAAGAGATCGTGCTACCCATTTAGTGCCGGGTGGACACAGAGGAGCTATAAAAAAATTGACTTGGCCAGGACTGGGATTCGAATCTCGGACCTCTGACTGGGTAGCCAATTGCCCTACAACAGTACAAGATGAGCCACCGCTCCCCCTCAGAGACTGCAACTCAGCACTAGAATCTATTAAAAACGAAAAACCTGAAAACTCCGTTGTCAAAAATCTAATGAAAACAATCATTACATTTGTCAGTACCCATGCTGTCAAATACCACAGTGGATCTCTGGAATTTCAACATCCGAAGAAGTGAAAAAACTGACAGAGTAGCAAAACAAAGAACAATATGTTCACAGTAAGCCAAACCTACCTGCATCTTACATTACAGCGAAACAGACCATACATAAATAAATAATATATAATATAAAAAAATATTAAAATAAAATAAAAAATTTAAAAAAAAAATAGAAAGAGGAAATGTGCACTGGGGAGAAAAAGGAAGATCTATCTTTACTATCAGTATCAACGGCTACCTCAAACCCAAATGACATCCGCAATTACCACCAGAGATGTAAATAAGTTGCAATCTTTCGTCTATATATTCTCCTCATCATGCCCTTCTAAACACACATAAATAGGTTACAACATGCACACCTTGTCCATGCGCATAATATACATGTATGTATGAAACTGTTGCCCATCGACACTTCGAGTGGTTATCTCTGTGGGACTTGAGAGCAAGACTCTTCCCATCGGACCCAAACCTACATAACACGCTCTATGCCGATGTTGAGCAGCTACAGCAGAACTATTAATACTGTCATGGCAATGCATCACAGGGCTAAGGTCCAATGCCTGCTGAATGAGTGAAAGAAAAAGGGTATAAATACATTACTTCTTGATGCGACCAGAGACTCTAGAGGAGAGACTGAAGACTGCCCGTTTCACATCTAACCAAGGAGAGGCCTTGGAGTTGGAGTAGTGCTATGAAGAGTACTAATTTGAA